>JAEHOE010000245.1:0-78023 GCA_016858145.1 Edaphochlamys debaryana | reverse complement strand
GGGAGGCGGCGCTCCCCCGGCGGCTGCGGCCGCGGCCGGCGCTGCGCCGGGTGCGGGTGGCGGCGCGGGAGGAGCCCCGCCGGCGGCTGCGGCCGCGGCTCGACCGCCGCCGGCCCCGGCCCCGGCCCCGCGTGCCGCGCCCCAGCCCGCGCCGGCTGGAGCGAGCGGCAGCGGTGGGTGCGGCGCCCTCGCCCTCCGCCCCGCCGTAACCGCCGTAGGCTCCCGTGCCCCCGGCCGCTAGTAATGGGTCCTCCTCCCCGTCCTCGTCCTCCTCCTCGTCGTCGTCGTCGCCCAGCTCCTCGCCCTCCTCGTCCTCCTCGCCCTCGCTGCCGCTGCTGACCCAGATGGCCTCCCCCTCCCACCCACCCTCCTGGTCGCTGGCGTCCTCCCCCACGGTCTCATACCCCTCCTCCCCGGCGCCGCCCCCGCCCCCGGCCCCTCCCGCCCCAACCAGCTCCACATCCGAATCCCCCGACGCAGCCCCGCCAGCACCAGTGGCGGCGGCGGCAGCACCGCTGCGTCCGCGGCCCCGGCCGCGCGCTCTGCCGCCGCCGCCACGTGCCGCCGCCGCCGCCTGCCCCCGCCGCCGCCGCCTGGAGGCCGCCGCCAGCAGTGCCGCTCGCTGGCGGCTGCACTCGCCGCAGTACCACTCGCCTGCGGGGGTCCGGGGCCCGGGGTCCCGGGTTCCGGGGGTTAGTCAAGGGGGGCGGGGGGTGCTAGATCGCGGATGCTTGTGACAGACGCGCCTGGCTGGCTTCCAGACGCACAGAACCTGCTTCATTGTGATTCGTTGTGAGGCACAGGGCGCCACGGCACAGCCCAGCGCTGCGGGGCCCTTCTTTCCGCTTCTTGGTCCCAGCGCGGTTCCCCCCCTCTACACCCCCTGCCCCGGAGGCCCCACCCTCTGGCACCGCCTGCAGCCCCACGCAGTGCGTGTGGAAGCCATGGTCGCAGCCTGGGGGGAAGTGGGGAGGAGGGGAAGCGGAGGAGGGAGGAGAGGGCCGACGGTTGGGACCGGAGCCTGGCCCCGTCTGGCCTCGCTGGACAGCGACAGCCTCCGCAGACCTGCCCGGGCCTGCCCGGGCCCATGCGGTACCAGTCCATGCCAAGTCCATGCCCAGTCCAGGCCCAGTCCGGGCCCACCCACCGTCGCAGATGAGCAGGTGCTGCTCGTCATCGTCTCTGTGGCAGACCTGCAGGCAGGGGGGTGGGAGGGGGTGGATGGGTTGAAGGGCGGGGAGGTGCTCCCAAGCGCCCGTTGCCCCCCATCCGCTGCCCCTCACGCTGCCCAGTCCGCTCCTGCTTGGCCCCCATCCATTATTTGTGATCACGCTCCCCTGCCCCCCCCCTTCCCACACCCACCTGGCACCTCAGGCTCGCCAGGTCCAGGTTCAGCACGTCGGCCGGCTGCCAGCGCTGCAGGGCCGGGGGGGGGGGGAAAGGAGGGGGTGACCTTCGACGAGTTGGAAACCGGAATGGAAAGGGGAGAACCCTGAACAATCCTACCTTACTCAGGGTACGGTCCAGTCCTGCGCTGCGCTGACAGGGCCCAAGCCTTGGGCCCCCCACGCGCCCCGGTAACTCCTCAACCCGCCCTTACCCAGCCCCCTCCCGTCGCCCCCCGCCCCCTCCCCGCACCGCCCACCCCCCCCACCTGGGTGCGGTCCGGCACCACCCGCGTCTCCACCACCGTCCCCCGCAGTTTCTTGCGCGGACCGTCGCCCGCGTCCGCATCGCTGTCGCTGTCCGCCGCCGCCCCTGCCTCTTGCCCTGCCCCTGCCGCCCCCGCGCCCTCGCCCTCGCCCGCGTCGCCGCCAGCGCCCGGTGCAGCGGCCTCCTCGCGGGGGCGCTTGCGGGAGCTCTGCGCGTGGGGGAGGGGAGGTGCGTGGCGGTAAACAAGAGGAAACGGGCGGTGGGAGGGGGACCGGTGTGGGGCAGATAGTGGGCCTGGCTGGGCCTTAGACCGGGCCCCGCCGCTGAGCACCCTTCTGAGGATCTGCCCAAACCCCGCCGCTCTCTTTCACACGCGGCCCCACCTCCGGCAGGCGCTTGCGCGTGATGACAATGAACTTCTGTTTGCAGAAGGGGCAGCGGTTCTCCGTGTCCGCCCATCGGGAGATGCAGGTGAAGCAGAACCTGAGGGTGCGTGGGGGGGCGGGCGCACGTGGGGTTGCGGCAGGAGCTCCGGGGCCTAGAGCCGATGACACTGGCTTGTAGCCCAAGCTCCTCCAGGCTCAGGTTTAAATCCTGCACAAGTTGCCGCTAAACGGATACGGATACGCCTTTTCTTGTCTGGAGGCCACCCACCAACCACCCGTGGGTGCGGCCCAGGCCCTGGCGATGGGCCCCGCCTCTCGACTCGACCCCCCACCCCAAAGCTCCCTTCCCCGCAGCCGTCCTGACCTGTGCAGGCAGGCGTCCAGTTCGCCCATGTCCCGTGTAGGGTCATAGCATACGCTGCACGTGATGTGCACCATCGCGGCTCAGGCCCTGGTGTTCAGGCCGCGGCCAAGGATGGGTGGACGGATGGCTGGCACGGCCGGCGCGGTGAGCCTTCGAGCTAGGCTATCGCTGGCGAGCTACAGGGGGAGCTACAGGGCCTACAGTTGGGGCGGAACGTGGCGCCGCGACCTCAGTCGCGGGAAAACCCGCATCTTGCTAACGCGCTTGAACAGTGTTGGAGAGCGTGGTCTCAAAAGTTTCAGTTTACGCTTGCTCGACTGCAGCAGGGCAGAAGACAACCGCGCGAGGTTTGGCAGCATGAAGTGGCCTGCAATGGGCCCTCGGCAGCAAACACCAGCACCTGGGCTGCACAGTCTCAGCAGTAGCTCAAGGTCCCCTCCAGCAGTCCATCACTCAACGCTGGGCCTGAGGGGAAGCGTGTGACACCTCAGCGTAATTCTTGTTGTCGAGGGGCGTCCAGAGCCCTCTTCGGCAGCCCAACCAGCCCGGGTCCAGCGAACTTGCAACTGTTGAAGCCAGATTAACGCACCTGTGAGCCGACAGCGAGAGCCCTGTAGAATGGGCCGGTCTCGGTCCCCGAGCCCTCGTGGCGGGGACCGAAGCAAGCGGGACCGTTCACGCAGCCCGGACCGCTCCGCCAAGCGCAGCAGGCCAGAACGTGACGATCGTCGCGACGAGCGGCCGCGAGACCGCGATGCAGACCGCCGGCGGGAGGAGGATAGCCGGCGCGACAAGGACAGGCGGGACCGCGATCGTGATCGCGATCGGGACCGCGACAGGGATCGGGAGCGGGACCGGGACCGCGAGCGGGACCGGGAGCGGGATAAGGACCGCGATCGCCGGGACCGCGACGGCCGGGACCCTGGCCGCGAGCGTCGCGAGGAGGGCCGGGACGAGGGCCGGGAGGGGCGCGACGGCGGACGTCGGCGCTCGCCCAGCCCCCGCGTCAAGGCGGAGGAGGAGGAGGGCGAGGCTGCCAGGCCCAGCCCCTCCCCGGCCCCCGGCACCGTCAAGGAGGAGAACGGGGCCAAGAAGGCCGAGGTGAGGGGGTGTCCCTTCCTGCGTGGGCATGGGCTGTTGCGGCTGCTGCATGTCTTAAGGAAGAGAGCAAGGGCGCACTGGCGGCGGCGTGTACGCTCAATCTGGGTTCGGGTTGGGCCCGGCCTTCCTGCGCATCCCTCCGAAAGCACAGCGTGCCGTCCTCACCCAGTCCTTTCCTCCCCTCCCGCCCCTCCCTTGCCCCCCTCACCCCCCACCGCCCACAGCCCCTGTCCCTGGAGGAGCTGCTCAAGCGCAAGAAGCAGCAGCAGGAGGAGGAGGCCAAGGTGTGGGGGGGGGAGTGTGTTGGGGGGGAAGTGCGTTTGGGTTGCGGGGGGGTGGCGTTATCCTAACGGCACGCCGGGCGTGGCCGAGCTGTGGGTGCCTCGCCACCTGCGGGGCCACACTGATCACTCAACTGCTGGGGACCTGGGGCGTGGGGGACCGGGGCGGGCTTGTTATGGGGGACACCGTTGGGAGGTGTTCGGGCAATTGGGGTGGGTCAGGGCCTTTGGGCGGTACGTAGCGTAGTGTAGCGGAGATGACAGGGCACGGGCAACGGAGGGCCAAGAAGGACGGCCCGCGTGAGACCGCGGGCTGCGCCGATACTGCCCTCCCACAGCAGCCCCCCCCCGCGGGGCCAGGGCGGGCTCTTCGGCTGGCGCGCACGGAGCGCCAGTGCTGCGGGCCCCAGCACCCGCCCGACACGGCACGGCATGACCACAGCACGGCGCAGGGTAGAAGTGCACGGATTGATCACAGTACGGTACAGCACAGCACAGCACAGGCATGGAGGCACGGCTCCCAGCTGAAAAGGAAACTCTGTCCTCCTCTCCTGCCCTCCTCCTGCCCTCCTTAACTCACTCAACCCGTCCCCTTACCATCCCGGCCTTTATCAACCCGGCCCCTGACCATCCCACCCTTGCCATCCTCCTCACCCCGCCCTTCACTCTCCACAACACTCCGAAATAGCCCCTCCGCCCCTCCTTCCACCCCCCCCCCTACCCCCAGCCCCGCTTCCTGACCAAGGCCGAGCGCCAGGCCCTGGCCCTGGCCAAGCTGGAGGCGCAGCGGACCGGCGTGCAGGCGGCGCAGCTGGCCAAGATGGAGGCAGCCAGATCCGCGGCCGGCGGATCTGGATCTGGATCTGGAGCCGGGTCGATGCTGCCGCCGCCGCCGCCCCTGCCGCCGGGCGGCGGCGGCGGGGACCGCGGCCGGGGGCAGATGCTGCCGCCGCCGCCGCCGGTGCCCGGAGGCCGGGACCGGGAGTGGGACCGGGGTCGGGACGGCCGCGGCGGGGACAGGGACGGGCGTGATCGCGGGGGCGGCTACGGCGGAGATCGCGATCGCGATCGGGATCGTGGGGGCTACGGAGATAGGGACAGGGACCGCGGCCGGGACAGGGACAGGGACAGGGAGGGAGACCGCCGCGGCGACCGGGGCCGTGACGACGACCGCAAGTGAGGCCATAGGGGAGGGAGGGGGGACGGAAGGGAGGGATTTGTTCGACGGGGGGACGTGGGGAGGGAGGGGGGAGGGAGGGGAGGGATTTGTTCGACGGGGGGACGTGGGGAGGGAGGGAGATTGTAGCCAAGGGGGATGGAGGGCACCGGCAAGAGCGGGGCGGTGCCACGGCAGGCAACGCTCGGAAGCGGGCGATGACCCCGAGCCCTGCTCCCTCGGACCTCACTCCCTTCCCCTATCACCCCCCTCACCCCCCTCACCCTCCGCACCCGATCCACCCCTCCGCCCGCTCCCCCCAGGGGCCGCGGCGGCACCCCCGCCCCCGGCGGCGTGGCCCCCGAGCAGACCGCCGAGGAGCGGGTGCGGGAGCTGGAGATGATCAAGCAGCAGTACCTGGGGCAGGAGCGGCTCAAGAAGAGGGTGAGGGGGGGGGGACGGCCAAAGGGAGGGGCAGTGGGCCGCACGGGTGAAGGGCAGGGGGCTCGCAGGGCTGGTGGGTTCGGGTCAGGGGCTCGGGCGTCTTGCCTCGGCCCCGGCGTCCTGCCAGCCTCCTCCACCCTTGGCCTCCCCTCATGCTCCTCCCTTACGCCCTCCACCCTTAGCCTCCCCTCACCCCCGCACCCACCCCCCACCCACCCCAGGTCCTGCGCCCAGTGAGAAGTTCAAGTTCAACTTCGACTGGGACTCCAAGGTGGGGGGGGGGGTGTATGTGTGAGGGGGGTGGGGCGCTTGTGCTGATCGAGGTTGCACGGAGACCCGCGACTCTGTTTCCCGACCCCCACCTTTACCCCCCCCCCCCCCCCCCGTCGCCCCCTCCCCAGGACGACACGAGCAAGGACCTCAACCCGCTCTACCAGAACCTGCACGGTGCGGCGGGGGGGGGGGGAAGGGGAGGGAGGGAAGACAGGGGAGGGGGACAGGGGAGGGAGGGAAGGGCGAGGTGTGCGCAGGGGCGGCTTGTGGCTTGGAGAGAAGGGAGCAGGTGGCCCGTGACCCCTTCCTACCGGCCACCTCCCTCCTCAACATGTTCCTCACCTTCCCCACCCGCCCCAACCTCCGCCCCATCCTCCGCTTTACCCCCACCCACCCACCCACCCACCCAGAGGCCAGCCTGATGTTCGGCCGGGGCATGCGCGCGGGCATCGACCGCCGCGAGCAGAAGAAGGCGGCCGCCACCCTGGAGGCGGAGCTGTCGCGACAGGTGGGGGGGAGGGGAGGGGGGAGGGGAGGGGAGGGGAGGGGAGGGGAGGGGAGGGGAGGGGAGGGGGAGGGGAGGGGAGGGGAGGGGAGGGGTCTGGAGTTGGATCTGCTCCGGCAGGTGGGGGGGGGGGGAAGAGGGACAGAGGAAAGGGGGGCCGGGGGCTTCAAGGTGGGGTAGCGCTTCCCGTGGAGAGCTCCAGGGCCAGGGGCCGAGGCGTTGCGGACCACCCGCCCTCTCCACCCCACCCCTCCACCCCTCTCCAACGCGTCTCCACCCCTCAACCTTCCCCCATCCTGCCCTCCTCCTCTCCTTCCGCTCTCCAGAGTGGCTGCCGGCCCGTGTGCCTGCGAGTTCCACCCACGTGCCTCCCGCTCAGCCTTCTCCCCACCCACCCCATCCCCACCCACCCGCATCAACTTCCCTGCCGCCCCCCCCAGGCCCGAGTGGCTGCCGGCCTGCACGACACCAGTGAGACACGCGAGCACGACCGCGAGCGGCGGCGGCTGGCGGACCAGTACGACGGATTCGACATGCGGGTGAGGGGGACGGGGGAGGGGCCGGGATGGGGGGAGATGTGCGAGCACGGAGTGGCGTTTAAAGGAGGAGGCTGGGGGGTGGTAGTGGGTGCGCTTCAGCCACTCCCTCCCCGTCCTCCCACCGTCCCTTTCCCCCTCCCCGTCTTGCCGTTCCCCCCCTCCCCCCCCAGATCCAGAAGCACTGGACCGAGAAGTCTCTGGCTGAGATGACGGAGCGAGACTGGCGCATCTTCAGGGAGGACTTCAACATTGGATACAGGTGGGGAGGGGTGGGGAGGGAGGAGGGGAGGGGAGGGAGAGAGGAGGGGGGGAGCTGAAGGGAGGACTTCAACGTCGGATACAGGTGGGGAGGGGGGGAGGGGGTTTCAGCGGACCCAACCGCTTGCCCCGACTCGCCCGTCGTCTCTCTTCCTGCGGTTGCCTCCCCCACACGCACCCTTGCCCGCCCCCCACCCCACCCCCTCCCACCCCCTGCCCCCTACCCCCAGGGGTGCCAACATGGTCCTCCCCATCCGCAACTGGGCGGAGAGCGGCCTGCCGCCGCTGCTGCTGCAGGTAGGGGGGGGGGGGCGGATGAGGAACAGAGGGGCGGTGAGAGGGGGGAGCGGGGCGGGTGGGAAGGTTCGCGTGAGTTTGGTTGAAGGCACCTGATTCTAGTAGGCACACGATTGGCACCTGATTGCCACCACACATTGTCGACAGATACCTTTGGCGTCGACAGATACCTTTGGCGCGGTGATGACCCAAACACGTGATCTAAGCTAAACTGCGCCGCCCCGGGCCCCCGCCCCTCCCCGGAGGCGGCGGGGGCCCGGCAGGTGGCGTGGTGTGTTGAAACCCGAGACGTGAGCGCCGCACGCAGCAAACAGCACCGCAGGGCACAGCACGCTGCGCAGCACACCCTCCATGACACAGCACGCCGCCCGCAGCGCAGCACGATGCAGGCAGTCGAACATCCACCCACGAGCCCTTTACCCCAAGCCCTCGGCCCCCAACACCGCCCTGTACCCTCCTTCCCCTCCCCCCCCTTTCCCCCCCCCCCCCAGGCCGTTGAGAAGTGCGGCTACAAGAAGCCCTCGCCCATCCAGATGGCCGCCATCCCCCTGGGCATGCAACAGCGGGACGTGATCGGAGTCGCAGAGACCGGGTCGGGTGAGGCGGCGGGTTGGAGTAGTGTGGTGGTGGGGTATGGGCGGAAGGGGGGCAGGACTCGCAGGAGGAGGAGACACAAGCACAGGCGGTTTTTGGGTGCGGGCCCGCGGCTCGGCGCTTGAGCTGGGGGGTGTTGCGCGGTGTCGTTGCGCCGCCTCGAAACTGGTTCCCATCCCCGCCCACACTTCAAACCCCTCCCCCCTCCCCCCTCCCCCCCCCCAGGCAAGACCGCGGCCTTCGTGCTGCCCATGCTGACGTACATCATGCGCCAGCCGCCCATGAACGAGGAGAACGAGGCGGACGGGCCGTACGCGGTGGTGGGTGGTTGGTGGTTAGCGGTTGGGAGTTGGTGGTTGGCGGTTGGCGGTCACAGGATGGGGCGAGGGGTTTGGGGCCGTCGAGGCCGTTGCCAGGCTGTGGTGCGCGGTCCACAGACTCTTGAACCTCGTACCTCGGAGCGTGCCCCCTCCCTGCAGCACTGGGCGCGGCACCAGTCCCACTTGCCCGAACCCATCTTTCCCCCCCCCCTTCCCTGCCCCCCTCCCCCCCCTGTCAGGTGCTGGCCCCCACCCGCGAGCTGGCCCAGCAGATCGAGGAGGAGACGCACAAGATGGCGGCCTTCACGGACTACCGCGTGACCTCGGTGGTGGGGGGGCAGAGCATCGAGGAGCAGGGCTCCAAGCTGAGGAAGGTGCGGAGAGAGGGGGAGGGGGAGGGGAGGGAGGAAGGGGGGGGGAGGGGGGGGGAAGGAAGGGAAGGCGGGTTATGTGGTTACGGGGCGGGGCATTTGGACAGGAGGCCTTCCATCAAGCATTGCCTTCCAGCATACCGGGAGAGATCAAATTGAGTCGCCCTCTTTCTCTACTCTCCACCGCCGGCGCACACCCGGATGCCCCCCCTTCGGCCCGACGGCCAGGGCAGGCCTCGGGGCCAGGGCGGGACCAGTCCCCTCCCAGCTGCTTGCCCCTTCCTTCCCTGCTGAGGCCCCCCGTCCCCACCCGCTTCCCCACACACCATCACCACTCCCCCCCGACCAGGGCTGCGAGATCGTCATCGCCACCCCCGGCCGCCTGCTGGACTGCATCGACCGACACTACGCGGTGGGGGGGCGTGTGGACGGGCGGAAGTGGGCAGGGGCGTTTTGGGGCTGGTGGCTTGTGCTCTCAGCGTTTCAGTTCGCTTCCTCCGGCGGTTTCTTCCAAAGTTCGCGTGTTCGGACAGCGGTGGTTCTCTGCGCGTCTCTGGAGGCGGCGGGTGTTGGATAGCCGCCCCTGACACCTATCCCCCTTGTCCCCTGATAGCAAACCTCCTCTCATCCCTGCCTTCCCTCTCGCCCCACGGCCTCGCCCTGCCGCCCTCCTAAAACCCCCCTCCCCTAACCCCCCCCCCCTTTTTCCCCTCCCCCTCCCCCGTGCCAGGTGCTCAACCAGTGCAACTACGTGGTCCTGGACGAGGCGGACCGCATGATCGACCTGGGCTTCGAGCCGCAGGTGGGGGGGCCTCGGGGATAGGGGAAGGGGGCGTTTATTGCAGGGGGGAAAGGGTGCTATATCCACGCTCAAGCCCCTCCTCCCCCTCTCTTCACCGGCCCCTGCCCCTCCCCCCACCCTCCCCCTGTCAGGTCATCGGCGTGCTTGACGCCATGCCCGCCTCCACGCTCAAGCCCGACGAGGAGGGCGCCGTGCTCGAGGCCAACCGCACCTACCGCACCACCTACATGTTCTCCGCCACCATGCCCACGGCCGTGGAGAGGCTGGCCAAGAAGTACCTGCGCAGGTGGGGGGAGAGAGGGGGGGGTGTTTGGGGGCCGGGTCTGGTTGAGGGGGTAGGGTGAGGGGGTCCGGGGTGGGGGGGAGGGGGAAGTGCGACCACGCCGCACGGCTCCACGGGTCGCGGGGGAGCACAACGTTCGCCAGTGCGTGTGGGCGGGCCCCTCTCGGTGCCGACCGAACCCGTCGCCGGTCCCTGGGCCAACACCCACAAACGCCCCATTGACATGCCTCCCATCCCGCTCCCGCTTCCCTGCTCACCCTCCCCTTTCCTTCCTCCCCCCCTCCCCTCCCCTCCCCTCCTCTTGACCACAGGCCCGTGGTGGTGGTGATCGGCAATGCGGGCAAGGTGACTGACAACGTGTCGCAGCGGGTGCTGTTCTGCAAGGAGAACGAGAAGCCGCGGCTGTGAGTCCTGGGAGGGGGGAGGGGAGTTACGGGGCAAGAGGGGGGCGGGGCAGTGGAGGGGGCGAGGGAACGGGAGTGGGGGCTGGGCGAGGAGGTTCGGGCGGCTGGATGCCGGGCCGCCGTGCCCGGATCGATGCATCTCTTAGTCAGTCCCTCGCACACCCCAACTCCCAACCCCAAAACCTGCGATCGCTGCTCAACTCCCTTCCTCCCTCTCTCGTCCCCCCTCCCCACCCACCCACCCACCCACCCCCAGGCTGGAGACGAGATGGAGACGGTGGACGAGAAGCGCGTCATCGTGTTCGTTAACACGCAGCGCCAGTGCGACAACGTGCACCGGCACCTGGAGGAGATGGGCTACCGCTGCGCCATCCTGCACGGAGGCAAGACGCAGGACCAGCGAGAGGCGGGCATCAAGGGATTCAGGTGTGTGCGGCCGGTGGGGAGGGGTGGGGTGGGGGTTGGGCGAGAGGGGGGATGGAGTTGGATTTGGGGGGGGCTGAAGGGCGTCTGCGGGGGTCCGTTCCTGGGCTGAGGCCCCAGTGACGCGCCCGAGGCCTGCGTGCCACTTCCTCGCCGTTCCGGCCAACTCCCTACGCTCTCCAATGCCGCAAACCCCCCCTCAGCTCCTCAAATTCGCTCCACCGCTCCACCCCCCTCACCCCTTCCCACCCCTCTCAGGGACGGCACCTACAACTGCCTCATCGCCACCGACGTGGCGGGCCGCGGTATCGACGTTGCTGACGTGGCGCTGGTCATCAACTACGACATGCCCAACACCGTGGAGAACTACACGCACCGCATCGGCCGCACGGGCCGCGCGGGCAAGAAGGGAGCGGCCGTCACGTTCCTCACGCTGGGGGACACGGGTGAGGAGGGGGGGGGGTGGCAGGGGAAGGCACATGCATCAGGGAAGGGAGAAGCAGGGGAAGGCGCACGCGGCCCGGAAACGTGCCCTACACTACACACCGAATCTCCTGACGTTTCCCTGGCTTACATGAGCAGCCGAGCAGCCCTACGCACGAATCCACCCAAACCCCCCTCCCCCCCCCAGGCGTCTTCTTCGACCTCAAGAAGCTGCTGGAGGAGTCCAAGGCGCCCGTGCCGCCCGAGCTGGCTCGCCACGAGGCGTCCAAGATGAAGCCGGGCTCCATCGAGGCCAAGAGCCGCAAGGAGCAGACCGTGTACGCGGCGTGAGCGCGGAGATGTGGGGGAGGGGGCGGCTGGGGGCGGGGGGCGGGAGGTTGAGGAGGAGGGGTTGGAGGAAAGGGGGCGGTGAGGTGCGTGCATGCCAGGGGCAGGAGCGGCGTGGGGGTGGAGAGCAGGAGAGGCGGTGGCTGGGCGGTGGGTACGGCAGGCAGGCATGGTGGTGCTGTGCGCTTTCGTGATGGAGGCGTCCCGAGGGGCTGTCCTGCCTCGCTGTCTTCGTTAGGTGGCCCAAGGGCCACCGCCGCCGTCTCGTCGTCGTGGTGGGGTGCGGGCCAGGGTTAGTATAGACAACGGCGCGTAGTGCCGCGGGGTCGTGGCGTGCCTGGGTGGTATACCGGTAGCAGTGTGCAGCTCTCCCTGTCGGGCCGGGTCCATCTGGCCCCAGCAGGCGGTGGTGCGACGGAGGTCAGGATGCGTGGGGGACGACGCCCGCGAGCCAGTGCTGCCGACGGGGGCATGCCTGCGGGACCAGGAGGCCAGGAGCAGGGCTGCGGCCTAGCGGGAGAGCAGCAGGCGGGGTGGCAGGCAGGAGCTAGCGCGGCTTGCTCGCAGCGTGTCTGTCGGCTGCAGGTGTTGTGTTGTTCCCTGCGTGCGTGGTAGGCAGGCCGCGGCGGAGGGGGTGCGGTGGCGGTGGGAGGCGGTTCATGGGCAGCAGGAGTACGTGTGCCCGGGCGCGGAGGGGGCTCGGGCGCGCTGCCTAGGCTTCAGCGAGGTGTGCCGGTGTGCGCAGCTGTCGTCGTGCGAGCTGCCTAGCTAGCCTGCTAGTGGCGTGCGCGTGTATGTAAAGGAACGGCTGCTGACGGCTCCGTGGAGCGCACAAGGAGCAGAGCTTTATGGATAAGGTGGATGCGGTTGGGCAGGTGGAAATGCGGGGAAAGGGAGGCCTCGAATCTAAAGGGGCGGAAGGAGTTACTGGTGGAGCCCTGTTTGCCGTACGGGGCTTGACGTCAGTGGGCATGGCAGTCACGTGTTCAGATGCCCTAGGTAGTATTATCGCTGAGAGTGGGGTCGGGGGTGGGGCCGGGAGGGCCCACGCTCGGGCGCGAGCTGCGTGCAATAGGGAGTACGGTCAAAGAATTGTGCATGATTTACTTGGGACGGAAACACAGGACATGCCCCTGGCACTGAGAAGCCGGACAGAAATGGCCAGGCGGCTGCAGGACCTGCTGGGACGCCTCCCCGATGGGTGGGTGGCCGCAGCGCGCACCCCAGGAGACCCTGCGGGGTCTGATTTCGAGGCCTGGGGCAAAATAGCAGATAGTGTGGGGTGGGGGGCGGGACGCCACTCTGAAGAAGATGTCGGTCAAGGTTGCAACCCAGCTGCAGCTGGGCCCAGCGCGTACCCGGCTGGCGCACAAGCATGCAGAGTTTATTCAGGAAGCATTCGGAACGGGGGAGGCCGCGGAGGCTGAAGTGACGCGTTTGAAGGCGGTATGGCCACGTTTGTGGAAGTTGAAGTGGGGACTGGCCATGGACGGCTATCCAGGATTTGGCATGCATCGAGCCCAGCTGGGCACAAGCGAGGTAGCCAGGTGCCCCTGTGGGCAGGCAATGAACCAAGGTGACCGGCTCCATCATTTCTGGTCGTGTGCGGCAACAATGGCGGTGCGCACAAGATTGAGCGATGCTATTGGTCGGGCAGTGAAGAGGCATGAGGTTTGGTTGGTGCAGGCCCCCGCGGGCATTGTGCAGCAAGTTTGGGACGTGGTGTGCTTGGCCGCCGTGGGGGCCATGGAGCAAGCCCGCAGGTACAAGTATGCGCATCGGGGTGCAGAGGGCCTGATTATGCAGGCAAGGGCGCTGGCAACGGGAGAGCTGGAAGCGCGCCTTTAGTGCTTTGCCGGGGTGGGGCCAGCCCCGTCGGATTGGGACACGGTGTCTGAGGACCACCCCTTTTTGGCCGTGACCGAGGAGGGAGATGTGCGCTACATGCCCCACGTTGAGGTGATGGATGGTCTTCACTAGATCTCGTTTGGAGCCCGGGTAGGGGCCCTGCCGTCCAAGTCAGGGGGCGGCGTGCTGGCTTGCAGGGGGCAAGCCCGTGAGGTTGGCTGCCAAGCCACGGCGTTCAG
The DNA here is from genome assembly GCA_016858145.1 of Edaphochlamys debaryana. Taxonomy (NCBI): domain Eukaryota; kingdom Viridiplantae; phylum Chlorophyta; class Chlorophyceae; order Chlamydomonadales; genus Edaphochlamys; species Edaphochlamys debaryana. The sequence goes on along the minus strand of JAEHOE010000245.1, from coordinate 64,711 downwards.
CTGCCGTGCACCCCTCTGGGGTCCCTCATTGTAACCACCGAGGACTGCCGTCAGAGGGTGGCAGAGAGACTGGGGGCCAGAGCTCAGGTAGGATAGGGACGCGGGAGGGGTAGTTCTGTGCCGTGCAGCGTAGTCCGGAGCTCCGGACGACGACGAAGGGGGATGCAGCTGAACGCAACTAGGCTGTGCGCAACGCGGGAGGGGTAGGAGGGGTGGCCGGCGGCTGGGCGGCCAGGACTACAGTCGGGCCGGAAAGAGTTACCATGTCTTTCTTCGCGCTGGCCGCGACAAATAAAACGTCCTCCGCGCCCGACCATGGCTCCAACTGGCGGGCGTGAGCAGGCTCCACGAAACCCCACGGCAGAGGGTTGTGGCGCCGGGCCAGGCTCGCCATTGCCTGCCTGTTGCTCGTTGCCCGATCGCATTATTGCGCCAGACCGCCCTGCCTGCCCTGCCTGCGGCTGTTGCTTGGCCGACGGCGCGACGAGGCAGGTGTACAGCCCACACAGGACACGACTTTGCCACTTGTTCGGCTGGTAGCTGTACTTTGCGGAAAAGCCTACCTGAAGCAACGCAGCCCTACATGAGTTATTACACCACGCACCCACAAACCGCCCGCGGTCGATCGCGGTTCTCAACCAGGCTCTCAACCTCTCCTTCTATTGATCCAAGCAGGAAAAAGCGTACACGTCCATAGCAACCTCATTATCACAAGTGCAGCAGACACAGACATGGTCAGCTCAAGAGTGGCGTTCCAGTGCATCCCTGTTGTGCTTCTGATGACGTCTCTGCAAGCTACAGCGACCGGTGCCATGATAGCCATGACGGCACAGTGTCCCAACGCGACCGGAGGAGCTCGCTCCTTCGTCGATGAGCCGGGAGAAATTGCAGCTGAGCGACTTCTTGCACGTGATGATCACAGTCTCCTCACACAACAACACCACTTACCCGATGCCACACCACCGGGTCTGGTAAGCGGCTTACCGGCGGGCTGCTGCTGATGGACGGCACGCGCGCGTATTTGGCGGGCAACTCTAACACCTAGTGATCAGAGCAACAGGCTCTTAATCCAGAAGACTTTTGAGTCTGCCGGCAAGTAGGCCCTGATAGCTCAGCCCCAACCTCGACCTCGCCCAACCCCACGTGCACGCACGGTCGGGCTGGGGCTGGGGCGGGGCGTGCTTGCTTGTGGCTCACCCGCATGCCCCTCCCTTGCCCTGGCCGCGCTTCATGATACTTGTGCAGGAGGGAACTGGGCATTCCTGCCATAATCGTCACCGACGAGCCGGTCGACAAGGCAAGAAGCAGTCGGTTGGCCGCCACGTGTATCGCTTCGGCCCTGCCCGTGCGTGCCCCAATGTTGATTGTAGGCCAGGATTGCACTTTGCTGGCCTTTCTTTTCGGGTAACCTCGTCCCCATTTCTGATTCCCCGCCCCTGCTCGCTTGGGCTCACGTTGGCGGTGGTCTCATCTCACGTAGGTGGCTGCGAAGAACGACGAGTTCGGGGACGAGATGGAGCTGTGGTGGGTGGCTGCCGATGGCGAGCCGGCACACACACACACAGGCACACACGCACGGACCCAGCGGGAATGATGAGATGCAAGGGCTGAATAGGAATGGGAAGAGATGGGAAGCAAGTGATGGAAAGGGGTGGGCGGGAAGCGCAAGGGGTGGGTAGGGATGAATCCTGATGAATGGAGACTGGAAGGGATGGGAAGGGGTGGGCAGCGGTAGATCGGTCAAAGGCAGGAAAGCCGTTCATAGCTGCTGCGGTGCGTGGGTGAGCAAGCCTGCCAGGCCCCAGTTGAGAATGAGAAACGGGGGACGAGGGGCCCCAGTAGCTAGTGGGGGGCGGTCGGCTTTGGTCTCGCTCGGTCTCAACCGGTCTATAGCGACCTGGCGTCGTCGGGCATGCAGCCCTAGCAGCCCCACCCTGGAACGGAACGTACATAACATGCCGTACATATACATACCAATGAGGGCGTATCGTACATGGAAGGGATTGTGCCGTACGGTCGTCCGCCCACCTGCTGTCTGTCGATCTGCATGTCCGCATCGCAGGCTCCATGAGATCCCAACACCGTCCAAGTATAAGCCATGGATTCTGAGGTGAGTGGTCCATCCCTCGGTGGCCCGCTTGCTGAAAGGCCACCCAACGCCAGCACGAAGCGTGGAGGTTGCCCTAGTGGCTCCTAGAGGCTCCTAGTGGCTCCCAGAGGCTCCTCGTAGCTCCGGCGAGAAGCATGCAACGACCTTGGGATGGTGTACTGCTGTACGTCAGGTCCGTACCCCGCAGCCCGCCTCACCAAGCAGTGAGTCCATCCCGTCCCTGCTTGTTCGCCGTCGTATGTGTGGCGCTGCAGGGCCGGCGTCGCTCCCTTCATCGTGCAGCACACGCCCCTGCGGCGAGACTTCAAGTGGCTCTTCTCAGGGGACGGTGGGTGGGTAGTGTGGGCGGCATACATGGGCGGGCCACGCGTGCAGGCAGGCCCAGGCGTACTGGGCATGCGGCGGGACCCTGCCTGGGATGCTACTGCAGCCGTGAGCGTACTAGCATCGCGTTACGCGTCGGCGAAATCATAACCGCCCCTGCCTTCCCCCTGCCGCGGATGACACCTTTGTGAGCCAGCACGGGCGGGACGGCGGGCGGAGTGGGCAGCGGGCGGGCGGCGGCGGGGCGCATGCATCAGAGTCCAGTGGCGGGGGGCGCGCGGGAGACCGGCATCACGTACCGGCAGGGATGGGCGGCAAGACGGAAGTACTTGAAACAGCCGGTCGCACGAGGAGTTTGTACGAACGCTCTATCTGTCTAATCTGTCATCACGTGCGTCCTCACCGCCCCACCCGCCGGACCATGGCTCGATTGCTACCTCCCCCCGCAGGTCAACTTCTACGCGTTGCGGCATACCCTGCAGGACTGGGATCCCGATCTGCCGTACATCATAACAGACGGCAAGCGCTTTGCAACAGCACCTACTACCCTGGGTGCACCCCGACCCACTGCGACCCTAGCGACCCCCCGCCTCCTTCCAACCCTGTCTACCTGCAGGGTTCATGCAAGAACCTGCGACGCCAGCGGTGAATGACACGTGAGCCCAGCCGCCGGGCGGGGCTTGATCTGCGCGCTACGCATGCCAAGCGAAGCGAGTCGAAACGACTCCATCCTCGGGGCCTCGGGGGTGTCCCCGGCCCCCCTCACATAGCCCGCTACCTCCATGCGCCCCCCCTCCTGGCACCATCCCGCTCCCCACTGTCCCCACCCGCCTCATCACGCGGTGCACCAACGGCGCGAGGCACCCATGCGCCAACGGCACACCACACCTTCTCACGCACCAAACCTACCGGTCCCCTCTCCCCTACGCCCCTCCCACCCGCCCTCCCTCCTACCCACGCACCCTCCCATGCCCCAGGCGCTACACCTACAGCGGCAGCAGCACGCCCCGCTGCCTGCCCTGCCACCTGCAGTCCCACCCCGTGATGGGGGAGGTGCTCAGGCTGCCGGGCAGGGGCGGCTTCGCGCCGGCCTTGGGCTGCCCCTGCACCGCGGAGCTCGCATGCAGCCAGCGGCCCCAGCCGGGTGGGTGGCTGGGTGGGTGGGTGGGTGGGTGGGCTGTGCGCGCGGGATCTAGAAATGTGATGAGGGGCAGGTCGAGAGGTGGGTGGGTGGGTAGCCGGGTGGGTGGGGTGGGCGCGCGGGATCTAGAAATGTGAGGGGCCGATAGAGGGGTGGGTGGGTGCTAAGGAAGCCATGGCGTGGCGCGGACGGGTGCGTGGCCCCCCGCGGATGTGGCCGGGGCTCTGGGTACGCTTGGCACGCCTTCGCTCCTCATCAGCTGACGCCAGTGTACATGCCGTTAGTGATGTTGTACTCCAAAACCGTACCGCTGCCTGACCTTGGCTGCTGCCCCGTGGCCGTCCACCCACCCACCCACCCACCCACCCTCCGTCCGCAGACTTTGTCTATCTGGGCAACAGCACGGAGGCCTGCATGCGCGGGCTCACGTGGCCGGAAGAAGCCCCTCCCAAACAGTTCGGCGGCTTCTTCGGTGAGTGCCCGCGCACGCACGCAGGTTGGGCGGGGTTGATACCGGTAGACGCTTGGTTCCCCTAGAATGGACCGCCGCCTGGCAGCCCCGCCAGCGCCCCAGCGGCTGGCATGCATGGCTGGCTCCCTTACAAAGTTAAGTACCGGTTAGCCCCCACCACTGGATTGTGGATGGGTCCGTCAGGTTGGCAGCCCGCACACTCCCAGGCGCCGCTAAGCGGCGGGGCTCGACAAACAAGCTCGTGTATGCGGCCTGGAACCTGCCTTGACAAAGCACTTGTCTCCCTGTGTCTGGGCGTGTCTCGTTAGGTGGCTCTGGCTTTGTCCTGTCGCGAGGGCTCTTCAAGTGCTGGCCCTTCTCCAACACGACAGGTGGGCCCTCCCCTGCTCGGGATCTGCAGCTAGCAAGAGGGGAGGCGGGGCGCGCAGGGCCTGCGGCAGGGATAGGGAGCGACTGAACCCTTTTAACCCTTGCATCCCCCTCGCAACCCACCCTTCTATCTGCACGCCACGCACGTGCGCACGGGACACACGCATGGCAGCTCTATCAACAGCAATACCCTGAACAAACAAAGCCAGGCCCCCCACCCCGCCCCGACCCTCCACCCCTCCGCCCGCATGCCCCTGCCGATCAAACCACACCTCGCGCCCTGCCGCCCCTGCACCTGCCCCCCGCCCCCGCAGCGCTTGTGGAGCTCATGACTGAGCACCTGGACTCCCGGAGCTTCTGGCCGGAGGGCGACATGTTCATCACCAGCTTCCTGGGTGAGCTCGAGGGGACGGATGGACGGTAGTGATAGCGTGACCCCTCTGGTCTATGTATCTCACGCCCTCCCGTGCCTCCCGCTTGCCCACGACAGCAAAGATCCGGTTGTGGTTCACGGACCTAGGGACCTACTGGGTGAGCAGGCAGGAGCGCGCAAGCTATGGTAGCGGCGGGAAGGTGGCAGTCGAAAGCTAGGGAGCTGCGCTGATTGACGGCCCGCAGCGCACGCGGCCGCCCCCACGCACCGGGTGACACCGAACTCGCGGCATCCTCTTCACTCAATAATCCCCCGGCCCCCATGTACACATGGGCTTCCAACCTGCCTAGCCTGGCCACGCCTATTTGCTGAATACCCTCCGGCGGCCTCCTGTCCCCCTTTGCTGGGCAGTGGACGCGCGGGGATAGCGAGCAGACCCTACACACCTCGTCCTTTGGCGCCAAGCAGCGCATGGGCGGTCACATCAACCGCTGGTCCAAAGACATGCTGGACAACCGATGTACGCACGAGAGCGGTGCGTGCTGGGGGCTGTGCGCTCGTGGAGGCCGCAGGAGGGGCTGCAGGCGTTACGAGCCTGCGGGCCCCACTAAACCTTCCTCCCTTGGTCCCCACCGCCGTCCTTCATTCGCAGGGTGTCTCCACGACTTCCTGAGCGGGATCTCGCACCACAAGCTCCCGATTGACCACCAGCTGCTCACGGATGCGTGGAGGCACTACTACTCTGGAGGAGCGTCAGGGGGGCATGCCCCTCGGCATCGGAACCGACGCAGCCGCCGCCGACGGGCGGCGTCCTAGCTTGGTGTGCCAGCCGCTACCGCTACCAGCAGGAGTGAGCGGCGAGGGGTGAGGAGTGTCGAGTGAGTGGCCGGGGTATCGGTACTCGTTCATTCTCTAGCTACCGTACCTCATGGGTCAATCGGTACCGGTAGCTGCTGAGCGTATGCACCGCACGAGCGGGACCGGGGGTAGAGGCCCCGGAGCGAGGAAGTGGCATGCATCCTGTGGCATCATCGGCATCGTGGCGAGCAAGGTGTGTGCCAGATAGGTAGCTAGGCAGGAAGCTGTGCTAGGCAGCCCGGGCGCACCTCGGGACTTGCCATAGCGGCGCGGGTGTCCAAAGCCCAAATTGATCCCAATTACCCGTACACACTCCCCACATCCTAGTTATGTAGTGAGGATGTCCGGCAGCAATGTTGTATGCAAGTAGTCGCGACATGCACTCGCATGTCACGCGCGAGAGGCCTCTTAGCAGCCTCAGAGAAGCGTCTAAGCCATGAAAAGGCCATATTCAGCCCGTGGGCTGGTCGGCTGGGGCTGTAAAGCCCTGTAGAGGAAGGCGAAGGTCGGCATGCCCCATTTCGCGGTCGCAGCGACCTCCACCGATACGCGCCCAGAGTGTTCTAAGTGCTTCTATGTAGTACATAGGCTCACCAAAAGAGGCTGGGCGACATAGCTGCTGTGTTCCAGCGTCAGTCGGCGACACGTACCCAGCCCCGCCCCTGCCCCGCCAAATCGACCCCACCCAGTTCTCCGTGCTAGCGAGCGACTGAGGAGCCCAAAAGCGGTACCTGGCATCCTTACGCTATATGAAGGCCATTCGAGCCGGTCTACACTAGCAGGGGGTGCTAGAGTGAGGGTCTGGACCCCAAACCATGCCCCCAGACCCCTTGTACGGCACGCCCTGCACGACGGTTGAACTACCGTTACATAAGGGTTCTGACCAGCTGGGAGGCTAGCGGACCTCACAACGAAGCTGGTGCTATGCTTACATCCTTAACGAGTGGTAGCTCAGCATCCAAAAGAGGCTTGGCGTTTTGGACACCCTCCCCTCCGTGGGTGCGCCCGGGCTGGTGCTAGGCTGATAGGTAGGATTCGAAGGCGGGTGCAGGATGTGCATTCTCATCGCTTTACTTTGTTGAGGAGACAAGGCTGGGGCGCTAGTTAAGCCCCGGGCAGAGAGCGAGCGCAGAGCGAGGATCCCAGACCCGAGGATTGTGCTTGGGAGCAACGCTGTGCTCTTGCACGTGAGGGAGGGAGCAGGGAGGCTAGGGGCCTGAGCGGGAGAGTGGCATGCGCGGGTTAGGAAGGGGGCGCGGCGAGGACATATGGCCAGGGCTGGCGTTACGGCCCTGAATGCCCAGGACAGGACAGATGCATTGATGAGCACTTAGGCGCTGACGGTCGGGGCCCGGGCGGTGCTTGGGCAAATGTGGGGGGCGCCAAGCGGGGCTGGGCACGCGCAGTGGCTCCAAGGGGTATGCATGTATGCAACCTGGAACTCTGCCCTGGCTCTACTCCGGTTCTCGGCTAACCCGTCAGTACGTCGTAACCCTCAATCCAATGCCCTGAAGCGATGGGCTCACATCCCACAGCGCGTTGTCTGGCACAAATCCTGAAACACAGCCCGACGAGTCATCGACACAGTAGCATGGCGTGATATTAGTCAGATCGAGCACGAACTCCATTACCCACACAGCAGCTTTCTTCGGACACTCGTGGTCCTGACGAAGCGCTGGGCTCACAAGGTGACAGCCGAGATATACAACGCCCCGCCACAGCAGAAAGGGGTCGCCGTGTACGGTACATAGACTGGAAACAACACCGAGCCCTCGGGCCCTTATCCCGACCCCTTCGCTGCGCTCCCAATCATACAAAGCCTCGTCGACGCACGCGCTCGCAAACACCCGAGTACAAACCGCTCACAGCTCATTGCTGACGTCCCTGTCTTCTAACTTCTAACATCATGTTGCTCACCAGGCCTAAGCTCCGTTGCGGACCCCTGACTAGGGTGGGGCCCCTTGCAAAAGCCAATCAGCCCGCCGCCCCGGGTTGTCCCGAAACGGCGGGGTGGACCCCCACACCTGGACGACAGACCACGCCGACGCGCGCCAGACTAGCCGCGGCTGCCCCACGCGCACGTGCGGCTGCGCGGCGCCAAGAGCCCGCCGCCGCCAACGTCCACGGCAGCAGGCAGAATCCACGGCAGCCGCCAGCCCGCTTACAAGCTGACAACGCTGTCCTTGCCCAACAGAGCGGGGCCGCCGCGCGCAGGCCCTGTCAGCGTCTGCGGGCCTTGCAGCGCCTTCCGCACGATGGCAACCACCGCGGCGAAAGCTGGGCCGCGAGGCCGAAGCTCAGCTGGCGCCAGCTTGCGAGCCCGCCCGCAGCGGCGCCCGCGCCCGTACGCCCTCCCGTATCCCGCAGTCTGCGATCGTAGTGTTGCTCTCCTACCGGCCGAACTCCGCCCAGAGCTTGTCTACCGGGTGGGAAGGAGGAGGGGGGGAGGAGACGGGTCAGAGGGGAGGGAGTGCATGACGTGCAGATCTCGTGTGTCCTTGTGGAAGCGGACGTCAGGGGCCCCAGGTAAGGACCCCTGACGTCCCTCCACGGGGCCCCAGGTGAGGACCCCGACGCCTTCGCCCCCGCGGACCCGCACTGAGCCACCCCCTGCTGCAGCGGCCACCGCCACCGCCACCGCCAAGCCGGGTCCGTCGCGCGCACCGTCCCTGACAGCCCCGCCTCCGGATCTAAGAACAGCCCTGCCACCCTTCCCCCGAGCACCGCACGACGCGTAGCACGGCTAACTGCAAGGGCTCGCCCCACCCCGCCCCGCCCCAAGACCGCTCCCTGGCGCCCCACCCATACCCCAGCAACGGCACACCCCACTGCACGCGGCCGCCCGGCCCCCGCCCCGCCCCCCAGCGCCCCACTCACTGAACTGCCCCTGGAATGAGGTGATGACGGTCGGGTCCGACAGCACCGTCACGTTCTCGTTGTTGCTGGTCTGCGGGAAGGGTTTAGGGTTTAGGGTTTTTAGGGTTTTGGGTTTAGGGTTTAGGGGAGGGGAGGGGAGGGGAGGGGAGGGGAGGGGAGGGGAGGGGAGGGGAGGGGAGGGGAGGGGAGGGGAGGGGAGGGGAGGGGAGGGGAGGGGAGGGGAGGGGAGGGGAGGGGAGGGGAGGGGAGGGGAGGGGAGGGGAGGGGAGGGGAGGGAGGGGAGGGGAGGGAGGGGAGGGAGGGGAGGGGAGGGGAGGGGAGGGGAGGGGAGGGGAGGGGAGGGGAGGGGAGGGGAGGGGAGGGGAGGGGAGGGGAGGGGAGGGGAGGGGAGGGGAGGGGAGGGGAGGGGAGGGGAGGGGAGGGGAGGGGAGGGGAGGGGAGGGGAGGGGAGGGGAGGGAGGGGAGGGGAGGGGAGGGGAGGGGAGGGGAGGGGAGGGGAGGGGGAGGGGAGGGGAGGGGAGGGGAGGGGAGGGGAGGGAGGGGAGGGGAGGGGAGGGGAGGGGAGGGGAGGGGAGGGGAGGGGAGGGGAGGGGAGGGGAGGGGAGGGGAGGGGAGGGGAGGGGAGGAGGGGGGACGGGGCGGAAGGCAGGCAGGCGGTCACAGAGTCGTCGAGTCATGGCGTCTGGATGCGCAGGAGGACAGGGAGCGGGAGAAGGCCGGGAGAAGGGTGTCGAGCCTCTCTGACCCGGGCTACACCGAAGCCCCTGCCCCCGCGCCCCGGCTCCCTTCTCCCCACCCGTTGCCGCCCTGCCCATAACAGGGCCCTACAGGGCCCTATAGGGCCTCCCTCCCCCTCCCCCCACCCACCACGGCCTGCCGCGTCCAGTTGAAGGACCCGTTCATGAGCAGGCGGCCGTCGATGATGGCGAACTTGTGGTGCCTGGGGTGGTGGTGGAGGGGGGTAGGGATGGGGGCAGGGGAAGTACAGTGAACACGGACGGCTTGACCCTCTCCCATGACCCTCCCCCAGTGACGGAACGGGAAAGGCGCGGCTGACGCTCTGACGCAAAGCACCCCCAACCCAGGGCTCCAGCCTCCAGCCTCCACTCCCTAGTCCCAAATAGACTCCCAACGAAAAGCCCCAAACCCCACCATCACCACCACTCCCCCACGGGCCGCTCACATGTGCGCGGGCGTCTTGTCCTGGCGCACAGCGATGCCCGCCGCCTGGAACTTGGCAATGTCCGAGCCCTGGGAAGGGGGAGGGCGGCAAGGGGAAAGGGCGGGGGAGAGGGGATGGGACGGAGGCGGGGAGCTTACACGGGGCCGGGCGGGTGGCAGCGCCAGCGGTGGCGGCGAGGCGCTCCACAGACAGGCAGGCGGCCCTCCGTCCCCATCCCCATCCCTTCCCGCTCCTCCGAGGGCCACCCTCTGCGCCCGCCCCGGTCCCGCTACGCCCCTCCGCACGCCGCACCTGGGTGTGGGCCTGGTCGTTGTCCGTGATGATCCTGGGGAGCCGGGAGACGGGGCAAAGGTCGGTGAGGTTAAGAGTTCACCGTGAGTCGCTCGGCCCCGGGCCTTCGCAGTCCCCGGCGCCTGCGGGGAGAGCTGCGCGTTTGCTGTCCACCGGCCTCGGGCCCGGCCTTGGCCCCTTCCGCCTGGCCCCCTGGCAGGCGCACCTGATCTTGACGCCCTTGCGGTATAGGTCCAGCACCTGGGGGGGGGGGGGGCGGGGGAGCGGGGGACGTGGGGGGCATTGGAGAGCGTGAAGAGGAGGTGTGGGAGGGAGAGATGGGGAGGAGAGTGCCAGGGCAAGGCAGCGAGGTGGCGCAGGACGGGTGCTGTGGACTAGGCGCGTCACAGCCGCACAGGCCAGGTGCGGCACAAGGCAGCAGTGCAGGCCCCCGAAACTGCCACTCAAGAAGCCCCCGCTCCAACGCTGCGGCCGCCAGGCTCCCGCGCAGCGACGGCCAGCTCACCACATCGCTGATGTCATCTGCGGGCAACACGTGGGGCGGGGGAGACACGTCAGCCCCTCCAGTCCACACACGCCCACTGTCTAGGGTTCGCTCTCCTCGCTGCTCACATAGGGTCGGCACACACGACCGCACCCACCCTGGCAGACTTCGGGCTTCGTTCGGTTTTCGGGCTTTCGGTTCCGCACCCAAGGCCGACCGGCTCTGCGCCGCGCCCCGTCCGCGCCCAGCCCGGGCAGTCTGAGTCGGCCACGTGCTCACCGTTGGTGATGGTGAACACGCAGATGTCGAGCGTCTGCCGGGCGCTGGCCAGGTAGTCCAGGAAGCGGGTGAGGCTGGTGGGCTCGTGCGAGTACTCGCCTGTGCGTTGGGCGTCGGAGGGCGGAGGGGGGGAAGAGGAGGGGTAGGAGCGGGAGGGTGGGAGGGCAGCGAGGTGCGTCGTGGTGGGGTCAGCGGGGGCAGGCACCAGCAAGAGGCCTGCAGGGGCTCTGAGGTCTGCACCGGGGGGTTCATATGGGAGGCAGGTGGGGCTGCGCAGTCGCTGCTGGGCTCTCGGCCCCCGGTGAGCATCGTGCGATGTGGGTCGGGGGGGCAGGGGCCCCGGTTGCCATGTGGGTCGGCTGAGTTGATCTGGGCCGAGGCCAGGGGCGCAGGGCCATACGCGTCCAGCAAGCGACGTGGCCCGAACCTCTCCTTGCCCACCCACAGTTCTGGCGGCGGCAGCCCCCGGGCTTCCTGTGGTTGCGGCAGGGCAGCTTGGGGTCCGGGAAGAAGAGCGTCTCGTGGATGCCGCCAGCGGGAGCCTGAGGAGTCATGGGGCACACGACAAGGCGGTGGCGGTGGCAGGACACGCATTGTGGGCTGCCATGGTTGACTTCAACCTCGCCCTGACCAGCGGGCGGTTGTGACTGTGTAGTGCCGCCGGCCCTACAGGCGTAGCGGTCACAGGGTACCCAAAACCGCCGCACCTTCCCCGCCGCTGGCGGCGCCTGCCCTGCCGAGGCTAGCGCCCTCTGCAGCTGGTCGATCTGCTTCTTGAGGTCGGCCACCTGGCCTGCATCGCCGTCTCCGGCCGCGTACTTGGCTTCGGTGGAGAGGCAGCCTCCCATGGCTAGGGGATGGGGAAATGTCGGCAAGGTCATGCAGCGCCTCTTGGCACCTTCGGTCGTCGGCGCCCCCTCCGTCCTCAAGCTCCTCAGCGGCCTCCCCTACAGCTACTCCAGCTGTCACACCTCTTCCGCTGCCGCGCCCTCGGGCGCCCGGCGCCGACTCACCGGTCGCGACTGCCGGTCGGGGATGGCCGCGGGGGAAGTGCGGAAGCGCGAGGACCTGCTCGCCGCAGTAGGCGCCGCTGTGGACGCCGCTGTGAGCGAAGGGGTGGCCACGCGGAACAGCGAGCAACAGAGTGGCCGTCTTCGTCGCTGGGAAGAAAGGTTGCGACTGAGTTACAAACTATGGGAGCAGCCTGCTGAGTACGTCCGATTGCTTTGGAGTTGTAAGCTGGTTAGAGAGTGTTTGGAATAGCCGGGGAAGGGCAGCGGGGCCGATGTGCTCAAGCAGCCCACGACGCTGACCGATGCCGACCTGGCCAGCCCGCACTTTTCCTGTTCGCCAGCCCGTTCCGCCTACTGCTTTGCTCCATATAGTCGTGTGAGCTTCAGCTCCACCACTGTCACTCGAATCTGTCTCTGGTTGCGAACCGAAGAACGTGATCATCGCCGAGTTGCTCCTGCGCATGCTCGCAAGTGATCGATCGAGAACGCGTGATACACCTGCTACTGCCGATAACCCTTTTGCTGCTTGGGTTGCCTCGGAGGACCATTGGGGAGACCTACCGCGAGTTGCAACTTCGCGGCCACCGCTTGCCCAGGCATCCCAGCGAACCCAGAGCTCTCCTGTCACTGCAGCCGCTGCGCGTGGGAGCGTAACTCAGGTGCGTCTGGTTGCTCCGCAGCGTGCATGCGGGACTCCGCGGGCCGGAGCTCAGCAGAGAAGCAGTGTCCACGAAACCTGACGTCGTAACGACACCACCGGTGCAGGTCGCGATTCCCGCATCAACGGGCATCTCGGCCACCCGCTCTCCACCGGTTGTCGCCTCCGTCACCTCCCCTCCCGCTGTGCCCCGGCCTGCGGTCCCGCCACGGCCCGAGAGGCAGCGCTCCGCCCCTGCGGTAACCCCACCTCAGCCTCAACAGCCTCCTCGCGTTCCTCCCGCAGCTCGGCAGCAGCGGCGGCGGCCGCAGGCTCAGGTCGGGCGCGACTCCTACTCCGTTCTGTGGCGCGAGTACATCGCGCTCACATCGGCGGACTCGCAGCCCGAGGGAACCTCCCGCGGCCGCAGCTCCTCCAGCATGTCTTCAGGCGGCTCCAACGCCCCAGCCACCGTGCTGCAGGGCCCGCTGACTTATGAGAAGCCCAAGGGCATGGACGCCATCCTCGTCAAAATCCTGTGCCCGCCCACGGACTTCGCCGACGTGCAGCGCATCACCAAGGTCTTCATCCGCGCCTTCGTGCTCCTCTCCACCTACATCATTCCGTTGTCGGTTGTGCTCGTCCCAGGCTGGCTGTGGCTCGTCCGTCACGAACTGCTTCTGGGGCACCGCGGCGACGCCATCCTCGTGACCATTGCCGGACTGCTGCTCTTCCTAGCCGCCGACACGACCAAGTCAGCCACAGCCAGCGCATCCGCAGCCGCCACGGAAGGCGCCTTCACCGCCGCTGACCGCACCGCCTACCAGCAGACGCCCGGCGGCGTCGTGCCCCACCCCGCCGGCCCCTTCGGCTCCTCCACCACAGCCCCCACCGCCACCTCCCGCGGCGTCCCCGCCTCCGCCGCCGCCGCGCCCCGCGCCGCGCCGCCAGCCGCCGCCGCAACCGCCGCAACCGCCAACCTGGAACCCATCATCCTCCGCGTCAAGCAGCGCATCATCAAGCTGGAGCTCCTGCTGTTCGGCAACGAGCTGACCGAGGCGGACATCCCGCGCGACGCGCTCCACGCGCGCGTGCAGGCGCTGTGCAGCGAGGTGGGCGTGCCGTTCGGGGGCCCGGGCGGCAGCAGCGCGCACCCGGGCGTGGCGGAGCTGGACATCCAGCTGCAGGCGGTGGAGAAGGCGCTGGGGGTGCAGTGAGGGGGGCATGGAAGGCGGGGATGAGGTTGTTGGAAGCCTGCTGGGAGTGGAGAAGAGGCGGCAAGATGGGGGCAGCTGCAGAGGCTGGATTGGGTGCCTGGTCCTGGGAAGCGAGCGGGCGGGGGCGATGCATGGGTGCGGCTTAGCCTCACCGGGTGTGGACCGGGATGGGGCCCCTGGGCGTGCGGTGAGCAAGCAAGTGTCTAGGGGGGCTTGGGTGGCAGGGCCGAGGGCGGCGCATCAGCTGTGCGGCAGATGGTGTCCTTGGGACGGGGGTCGGGGTTTCGCCGCCCAGGTTCTGAAGGGGCTCTTGCAAGCTCTGACACAGAAGCTGCCGCGGCGGGGCCGGTCCTGGAATGGAACGCAGGGACTGCGACAGGCTTGGATGGGAGATGGGCCGGATGGTGGTGGCTGTAGGCGCGGGGGCTTGGCAAGGTAGAGTCACATAGGAGGCGTACAGGTTCGCTGGGGGGGGAGAGGACGCATTGGCATAGCAGCGGGTACTGTTGGATGCGCTGGTGTGACGCGTGTCGTGGGGATCCGCAGGCAGGGGCCACCAGGATAGAGGTGCTGGCCGGACTTGGCACTCGGCATCGTGACAAGCAATAATGAACTACTGCACTCGTGTCACCGTGTATTGGGGCGTGGCCGTTGGGCCCCTGCTGACCCCCTTCTGGGCAGCTGGGCCAAGCTAGGGGAATTCTTTGCCTGTGCTGCAGCCGGCTCCCTCCTCCCCAATCCCCACGGCCCCCTACAGCTCGCGAACCCCCGACCACGCGCTGCCACGGAGAGGGGCAAGCCCCCCTCGGCCCCAAAGGCCCCGTCCGCCGTTTGATCGTTTCGGACCGCTTCCCCCATGAGCCCCCGTGCTTCCGGCTTCACTGCCCGTGCTTGCCCGCCATCCCGGCGCTGACGACCGCCTCCGCCAGCCATACTTACGTGACAGACTTGCTCGTGTGATCAGAATACCTAGTCGCGCCTCAACAGGGCCCTGCCCAAACCACGTTGACTGCAACGTTCCGACACCGTTTCCGTGCGACGCGCCAAGCGCTCGCTGCCAGCCACAGCCTTTGGTCTATAGCAAAGCATCGCGCGCCCGTTGCAGGTCTCTCGGCTTCGCTTTCGCCCTTCGGAAATGCCTGGCCAGCCTAGCTGCTCCAATCCTGCCTGCGCTAGAGTCGGCAGCGGCCAGGTGCTGCCACTGCAGCGCTGCGGACGCTGCGGGCGCGCGGCGTACTGCTGCCGCGAGTGCCAGGTGGCGCACTGGCGGTCGGGGCACAAGGACACGTGCGGCCAGGGCCAGGACGGCCAGGACGAGGACATGGAGTAGGGGCTTGGGGCAGGGGCCTTGGAGACACCACTGGGGACCCTCTGAGCGGTAGCTAGGGCTGCGAATGAAGGGCTTGAGGTGAAGGGCAAGGGACGTGGAAGGGCCAGGTCTGGCCCCGCCGCCCGGCGCCCAAGGACACGGCAGACATGTGGAAGGTGGGCCCGGGTGGGCTCGGTGTCCCAAGAGCTATGTGAGCAGAGCTCAATGCAGAGGGTGCTCAGTACGTCATAGGTAGCACCGTGAGCCAGAAGCAGGGAAGGATATCTGAGGTCTGGTCCTGGTCAGGCACGCATGGGCCCTGGGGCTGCAAAGTGACCTCGCTGATGGATACGGGGTGGATACTGGGCAGGTGGACGAGGCCAGTGCTGAAGGCTAATGCGTTGACAGCCCAACGGGGCTCCTCAATTGCAAATGCTGATGACCGATGTGAGTCCGAAGAGACCCCAGCGCTGAGTTCAATGCCAATTGAAGGAGTGCGCAACGCCGCCACGTGGCACTACCCAGCCGCTGGCTGTGAGCCTGTGACTGGTAGACTCTGTCTGCCACTATCCAGCTGACCAGCTTCGGCACCGACACAGCGGGCTTGCCTGACAAGGGCTGGCAAGCTGGGCGGCGGGAAGGGCTATTGCTTGTGGCTGAGACATTGGCTGGAGACGTGGGGGCTGGGCTGCAGGAGGGATGCCAAGGTCCGGGCCCCGGGGGATGTCTGAGGAGCCTATCTGACGGCAGGCCCCGGGCTGGAAGCGTGAGGACTGAGGCTTTTAGGCCAATGGGAATCGGACCTCGCGTGGAATGCATGCGGGGGCAGAGGTGGGGCGCATCGGCAGCCAACTGTATACCGGACTTATAAGGCGGCAGTCTCCTCGCTCTGCTCTGAGTGCCCTCCCTCTGCCTGCGCCCCAGCACACCCCTGGGCTCATCCCATGTGGTCACCCCCATCAGCGACCCCCCCCCATCACCCCCATAGTGCTAGATAGCCCTGTTGCTAGTGCACTGTATGGAGGCTATGCCCCCCGACCCCCATCAGCGCCACCCTGCTCACACTCCCATCAGCCTGCTCCCCCCCCTGCTCACAGTGCCCGGTCCCGAGACATCGTTCCCAGACCCGGGCCCGCTGCTGGCCACTCCCCCGCCTCCACACAGCCGCGCATCCCCAGCAGACGCCGTGGACGCTGCCGGCCGGCGCTGAGCCTCAGGCCTGGCCCCCCCCTCCCGGCTCCCGGCTCACACCATCTGCACCCACCACCACGACCAATCACTGCCCGGCTCCCAGCGCTCCACCTTCCCCCTTCCCCCGACACACCAGCCGCAGCTTCCCATCCCCGCACTCACACCCAAACAAATCCTCATCCCCACCCCACCCCTCACGCCTCCGCCCACGCGTCCCCCCCCACCAGCACCGCCGCCCTCGACTGCCGCGCCTCCGCCTGCCGCCGCGCCTCCGCCGCCATGGCCCCCGCCAGCCCCGCCAGCCTCTGGTAGCACCCCGCCAGCGCCTCCTTGTCCTCGGGGCTCAGGCCCTGCCCCGCCCGCGCCGAGGCCGAGGCGCGAGCGTGCGCCGACAGAAACTCGCGGCCCGGGTAGAAGCCGGCGCGGTCCAGGCCGGAAGCCATCTGGTGGAAGGGGTGGAAAGTGAGGGGCGGGGGGTGAAGGAGGGTACCGTATGCGGTAGCAACATGGTGGGGGTTGAGGCCCGGGTAGAAGCCGGCGCGGTCCAGGCCGGAGGCCATCTGGGGGAAGGGGTGGGGGAGGGGGTGGGAGGGGTATGGGGGATCGGGATTGGGAGGCATAGCGCGCATGAAGAGGTGAGGCGGAGGCGGTAGCATGGAGCCAGGAGGAGAGACGCCCCCTCTACAAGCCGAGCCCCACAGGAAGCATCATCGCAGAAAACCGGCTCTCAGGGAAGGGGGCGGCCTCAGCACTTACCCTTGCCAGCTGCTCCCCGCTCAGGCAGTCCAGGAGCTCCTGAGCCAGATCCGTCAGCGCCTTGGCGCCGCCCCACAGCTCGTACGGCAGCAGCTGTACGGGCTGTACGGACGGTTGGCCAGATGACGCCTCGGCCTCAGCGCCAGAGCCGGCCTTCGGCGAAGGCGGCGACTGGGCCTGGGCCTGCGGCGGGCCCGCCTGGGCCTGGGCCTGGGCCCGGTCGACGAGGACCAGGCCCCGCAGGCTGCAGATGGCCGACACGATCGACGCGGCGGCCTGGGCCCGTGCCTGCTGCCGTGCCTGCTGCTGCTGGGCCTGCGGGCCCGCCTGGGCCTGGGCCTGGGCCTGGCGCGAGCGGGAGCCCGGGGGCGGCTGTAGCGCGGGGGGCGAGGAGGCGGCGCGGCCCGCTGCGTCCGCGAGGGCGGTGAGGGCCCGGGCCAGCCAGCGGCGCTGGGGCTTGACCCCCAGGACCGACATGGCGTACAGCACCTGGGGGGGTGGGGGAGGGGTGGGGGAATAGGGGCATAGCGGGTCGGGGGGTGGGGTGGGGGGTGATTGCGGCTGGCGGCGAGGTGGCAACCAGGGTGCGCGGTGGCAGTGCCAGGACGGGCGGAGGGGAGGTGCGAAGGGCTGCTGTGGATAGCCGGCCGGTTTGAAGGTGCCCGAAGCCCCAAAGAGGTGCGTGTCGGGGATGCATTTGTTCAAGTTTGGTTGCCCCGACACCCCCTTCGCCCCACCCTTAACGCCCCCCCACCCACCGTGGCCAGCCCCCTGGGCGAGAAGCGCTGCAGCTGTCCGTCGATGGCCGCCCCCAGGGCCTCCAGGTAGGGCCGGGGGGGGCGCAGCTGCCAGCCGGCAAACACCTGGGGGGGAAGGGGAGGTTGGAGGCAGGGGTAAGCACGAGGGGGGGGGCGCAGTGGGGATGCGGGACCGTGCAGGGCGCCCGGTATGGATGGGATGGGCCCTCACCCAACGCCACGCGATTTGAACGATATTGGAGGGCGGCGGCAAACGGTCCCCCTACCAACAGCCAGGCCTCTCAAGGAACCCCCATGATAAGCCCTCCCTACCCCCCACCCCGCCCTGCTCCACCCCACCCCACCCCACCTGGTAGGTGGCTGCCAGGTGCGCGGGGGAGTAGTTCCGCAGCTGCGCGCGGGAGGCCTGGGGGCGGGGGCGGGGGGGAGAGGGGTTGGGTTTGTGCCGGGTCCGAGGATGGCGGTGGCGGTGGTGTTCGGGGTCGGGTTCGTGCCGGCGGCGGGCGCAACAGCCAGCACCCTAGTCGCGAACTGCCAACCGGCAACCTCCCCTAACCGCCAACCGCCAACCACCTTGATGAACGCCGCCACCCAGGGCTGCTGCGGCACGTAGCCCAGGGTGCTGAGGGCGAGCAGCAGCTGTGTGAGGTGGGTGGGGCCCATGAGGGGGAGCTTGGGCTGGGGGAGGGGGTGAGAGAGGGGGGGGAGGGAGGGGGAGAGAGATGAAGATGGGGTTGGGTAAGGATGGGGGCTGGGTCAGGGGTGTGTTATCAGTGTACGCTGCGCATCGGGCTCGCTGGCCGCCGCCATACCTTCAAACACCCCATCCCCATCCATCCCACCCATCCCCCCCACCTGCAGGCAGCCCACGATGCGGGCCATGACCCCCGGCGCCGGGCGGTGCCCCGCCTCCCCCAGCGCCAGCACCAGTCGCAGCAGGTGCACCCGGCGCAGGGAGCGGAGGTGGGGCAGCAGGCGGTCGATGCAGGCCTGGGGGGGGGAGGGGGGGAGAGGGGGAGTGTTTGAATCTGAGAAGCGGGAGAGGGGGAGAGGGAGGGTTGGATGGAGAGGGGTGTGGTAGATAGAGACGGGATGGGTTGAGATGGTCAGAAAGTTTTGCACACACCCAACCCCACGCATTGCAAAACCTGGGAAAACCCTGCGTTGCACCCAACTGCCCACAGCGCACCTCGATGCCCGCGCTCCCCGGCGCCGTATCCGTACGTACGGCCCACAGCATCAGCGACGCCACGTCAGCAGGCGAGCTGGCGGCCAGGCCGCCGCCGCCGGCGCCACTGCCGCCCGCCGCCGCCGCCGTGCCGCCACGGGCCGTCCGCGCCTCCTCCTCCTCCTCTGCCGCCGCCGCCGCCGCCGAGGGCCCAAGCAGATCGTCCTCATCGCTGCTGCCGTCGCCGTCGCCGCCGCCGGCGGCGCCGCCGGGGCGGCCGCCGACGCCGTCGGCGGGCGCGACGGCGGCGGTTGGCGCGGCGGCGCTGATGCGGCCGGTGGTTATGGCGGCTACGGCGCCCGCCGCCTCCGCCCGCCAGTCCGGGTCGGGCGTGAAGCCCAGGCGGTTGAGTGACCACAGCACCTGGTGGGCGCCGCCGGGGGTGGGCCAGAAGTGTGAGAGCTAGGTCTGCTAAGCCTCGAGATCCCCCTCCCCAACCCCCACGGCTCCCACGTACCGTACCTCGCCCCCACCTCGCCCCCACCTTGCCCCGTCCCGTACTCGCCCTTTCCCCTCCCTCAACCCCCCAAGCTCCCCCCCTCTCCTTCCCCTCCCTCAGCCCCCACACGCCCCCTCCCCCCCCCCACCTGGCACAGCTGCCCCGCGCTGGCGCTGCGCAGGCGGCCCTCCCGGTGCAGGTGCTGGGCCAGGGAGTGGAGCCACAGCTCGCCTGGGGGGGGGGGCAGATGGTAGATGAGAAGACGATCAGGAGAAAGGGGGTGGGGTGATGTGCGAACCGAGCGGGATCGTAGGAGTGCCTTGTCGCGGTCTTGAGTCTCAGGCTTGCATCCCTCAGCACCCCGTGCCGGGTCCCAACAGTTCCCCACCCGGGCCCAACCCCGCCCTCTGATGACAGCAATCCTCCCGCTACCCTTCCTCCAACCCTTCCTCCAACCAACCAACTGGACCCCCCTCTCCTTCAGCACCCCCTACCCTACCCTCCCTCTCCTCCCCCCCCCCGGCCCTCACCCGGGTAGTGGTGCAGCCTTGCCAGGGCCCACACACAGCCCGCCAACTGCCCCACGGTGCTGCCGTACATCTTGGATCGAGATACGGCACAAAAGTGCTCCAGCCACGCGGCCGAGGGGCGCAGGCGCAGGGCCGGCAGGGCCGAGGCGAGGCGGCAGAGCTGAGCGGGGGTGGCCAGGAAGAGGTCGGGCCTGCGGGGGAAGAACGGGGGGGGAGGGAGGGGTTGAGCGTGTGTGTATGGGTGCGTGTGCGTGCCCGTCCATGACGGCAGAGCTGAGCGGGGGTGGCCAGGAAGAGGTCGGGCCTGCGGGGAAGGGAGGGGTTGAGCGTACGTCTTCTCAGCGGGGGGTTTGCATTTGCGTGTCGGTGCCCGTGTCCGTTAACCGCGCGATAAGACCCAGCCCCTCGTCTAGATCAAACCAGCTCTGTGAGTAGGCGAGCAGCGCAAGAGCTCGGTTACGGGCGGTGTGGCTGTGGGGGCCGCACGGCACGCTGTGTGGCGCGCGGCTTGCATGGAGCCCTCCCCTTGCTCCTGGGCCTCTGGTTCGCTCCGGCCACTCGTTTCTCCGCCCATAACCCCCGCGCCTGAGGCCTGCTGGTGCTATACACTTGAACCTGCATCCTTGAGGCCCCACACTTCAGCGTCACCTTCAAGCAAGCAACAATGCCTCCCATAGTCCTAAGACCTTCTCTTGCTGCTGTTGTTGCGACCCCCTGGGGCCTGTCGTTGCTGCATCCTCGACGCCCCACACATTAAGTTGACGCCATAGTTGGGCCAGCCAGACACTGAGGGAAGCCCGCACCTGCCTTGCAGCACCCCGCCCCAATCCCACACGCCCTCCGCAGCCCTTCTGCACCAGGACGCTCCAAGCCAGTAAAGCGCCCCACCCCATGCCCCCCTTCCTGAAGTGTGCCCTTGTCCTCCCTTACACGCTCCCCCCCCTTCCCACATAAACCATTCAACCCCGGCCCCACACCTTCCTAATCCACATCGTCTCCCCCACCCCGACCACCCCCAGCTAGCCCCAAGCCGCACCTAGACGCCTCCAAAATGGCCGACAGCGCCGCCCCATGCCCCCCCTTCCTGTCCCCAACCCCAGCTCCTTCCCACATGAGGAAAGCAGCATCCACCTCCCATACAAGAGCTGTACCCCTCCTCACCTGGACGCCTTCGGAGGAAATCAGCGCCGCCCCATGCCCCCTCACCCCCCACCCCACCCCCACCTGAAGAGCTGCACACACCCAACCCCAGCCCCCTTCCTCACCTCGAAGCCTCCAGGATAACGGACAGCGCCGACGCGTCCTCGGGCCCCGGCCGCAGCCCCGCCCGCGCCACCGCCCCCAGCACCGTGGAGGCGATGCGGGCGCGGTGCTCGGGGGGCGTGAAGCGGGGGGCGGGGGGCGGCAGGGCGGGGGCGGGGCCCAGGCCGGCAAGCGAAGGGGAGGAGGGGGAGGGGGAGGCGGAGGCGGAGGCGGAGGCGGGCGCGGGCCGGGAGGCGGGAGAAGGAGAAGGTGAAGGGGAGGCGGAGGAGGGGGAGGCGGAGGAGGGGGAGGGGGGGTAGAGGCGAGCCGCCCATGCCCGCAGCGATATGCTGGATCATGCGAGACAGCAGCCGAGCCGAGGAGCCGCCAGCGGCGGCGGCAGCAGCCGCAGCCGCAGCCGCAGCCGCAGCCGCAGCCGCAGCCGCAGCCGCAGCCGCAGCAGGGCCCTGGGCAGCGGAGCCCGGGCGGACGGGTCCCCGCACCGCCCCCACCTTGGCCCCCGCCCCCGCCCCCGCCCCGGCCCCGGCCTCCGCTTGGGCCAGGGCTAGCTGCAGGGAGGGGGGCAGCGGCTCGGCCCCGGGGGGCAGCACCACTCGGACCGAGCCCTCGGGCGGGGGGCCCACGGGCGTGGACCCGGTTGGGCCCGGCTTCTGGGCCCGATCCCCGGGGTCCACAGGTCCAGGACCAGGCCCCTCCGTCTTGGCATCGCTTGTTGCTACCCCCTCCGCCTGCTGCTGCTGCTGCTGCTGCGATTGCGTTTGCGGTGATGGCGGCTGTTGGGAGGAGGAGGAAGACGGCGGGGACGGCGGCGGCGCCGGCACCGAGACGGCAGCCGCCTCCGCTGCGCGCACCTGCGCCGCCCGCGCCGCCGCCGCCGCCGCCGCCAGCTGCGTCTGCGAGGCCTGTGGGCCCGCCTGGGCCTGGCCCTGGGCCTGGCCGCCCTGGGCCTGGGCCTGGGCCTGCCGCAGGCGCTGCGTGGCGGCCGTGAGCGAGGCGAGGCGCGAGAGGGCGATGGCGGCCGTGGCGGGGGACATCTGACCCAGGTAGCGCTCGCACACCGCCCGCACCTGAGGGGCCGGGAGAGCGAAGACCGGGAGCGGTGACCAGGGCGGGGGGTTGAGCCATGTGCTACCATGGAATGCGCGCACGCTGCCGGCACGTGTGCAATTGCCCCCATGTTTTGCTCGCGCGCCAAGCGAGGAGAGGGGTGCACGTGTGTAGCGTACGGCCTGGAAAGGTACAGCCCGTACCGTACCCCATGCCCGCATGTGTCGTACGCACCTGCACGAGCGTGGCTGCCGCAAGCACCAACTGCAGCGGAGGTGGGTGGGAGAGTGTGGAGGTGGATGTCTATGTGAAGGTGGAGCGATAGCGCAGGCGGAGGAAGGAGAGCCTCGAGAGGAGAGCCCCGAGAGCCCAAGCCCCCGCTGAGCCCTTCCCCCTTGCAACCCCATGTCCCCGCGGTCCCCACGCTCAACACCCCCTAGACGACCTGATGCCGCCCCGAGGGCCGCCGCTCGAGCCTCACCACCCCCTGCCTCCGAGGCCCCACGGCAGCGCCGCCCACCCACCCACCCACCTGCCGCACTCTCTCATCCCGGGTCTTGGCCGCATCGGCGGCGCCCCCCCGCCGGGCCTTGCCCGGCCGCCGCTGCGGGGGGCGCCGCGCCTGCTGCCCCCAGCCCGAGCCCGGCCCCGGCCCGGCAGCCGAGCCGGGGTCAAGGCCGGCGGCGCCCAGCCCCGTGCCCTGCGCGTTGCGGTTGGGGACGAGGGGTGTGCATGCGGTGGTCAGGGCTGCTCGGGTGAAGGCCGGGAGAACTACGTAGGCACGGTGACTAGCCGGCCTTCGATACGGAATCGAAAGCCCGGGGAGCATGCGGTGGTGTGAGCTGACCCTGATTAGTGATTGCTAAAGTAAACCCAAAGCAGCAAGAAGCGGTGGTGTGAGTAGGGCCCTGCCAGGGTATGGCGGCTTGCCAGCTCGCCCGCTTGCTCGGTCCCCGCCCTTCCCTGAGACAGCTGCACAATCCAGACCGGCAGCAGGGAACCAGGCTCCCACTAAGGGCCGTACACTTGTGGCTGCAGAGGCAGCATCGCGCCTGAGAAAGCGACGGCCACCACACCACCTCCTTCGCCGTCTTCCACCCCCCTGCCCTCCTCCTGATGCCCCTCCTCTCCCGCCCCCTGCCCCCCCGCCGCCTGGGGCCCACCTCTAGGCGCGTGAGGTCGAGAAAGCTCAGGCGCAGGGGCGGCAGCGGGGGCCCACCCGGGCCCGGCCCGGACCCCTGGCCGGCCGACCCGGGCCCCGCCTCCAGCGCATGGCCGTTTGCGTACGGCTGATGGCCGTTCAGCCCCGCCGGTCCTGGTCCAGCCAGATCCGAATGACTAAGGCCGGGCCCATCCAGCACGTCCACGTGACGGATCCCGCCGCCGCTCGTCCCGCCGTCCTCCGCCGGCAGGGGCAGGGGCTGGGGCTGGGGTTGGGCTGCGGGGCCGGAGCGCTGTGGTGGGTCGGAGGTCAGGGGCTGTTGCTCGGTGGAGGGGAGGGGCGCCTGCGCCTGGGCCGGCGGCAGGGCGGGGCCTGGGCCAGAGGCGGCGGCAGAGGAATCGCCGGCCGGTGCTGCGGAGGGCGTGCCCGTGGTCGGCCCAAGGGGCCCGTCCCAGTTCCTCGGGGCATCTGGGTCGGGGCTCCGAGGGTTGCTGCGAGCATTGGTCACCTTCGGGGCGCCCCCTGGAGACGGGCCGGGGGATCGCCGAGAAGGTGGGGGCTGGGGTTTGGAAGCGGCCGTGTCCCCCGGTTCGGGCACGGACTCTGAAGGAAGGCCGTCCTCTTGTGGGCCCGGTCCCCGCACGCTGCCCTGAACCAGCACGCTTCGTCGCTGCTCGTGATGAAGTGCCGAGGGGACGCTCGTGCCGCCCAGGACATCGGCGACGCGGCTGCGGCTGACGCGCTGTGAGCCGCCAGAAGCTGGGCTACATCCTAGCAGAATTGGGCTCAGAGTGCCGCCGTATGGGACGGTTGAAGAGCTGAGCAGCGACGCTGCTGGCCGAATTGCGCTCATTCGTGGTGCCCGCAAGCCGGTAGACCTGGCCCCCTGCGAGCTCACAATTTTATTGTAATACAGCTCGCATGAGAAGTGCGAAACTGAAGCAGGGAAAGCGCTTTCTCGGCAGAAGTGCAAGTCTCAGTGCGACGCAGCTCCGAAGGTAAAGAAACTACTTTTCAACGTGCCGCGTACAGTGTGCTATTGGGGCAGGCAGCTGCCAAGGTCCGAGTATGGGCAACACACGTCGGGCTATCCGGGGCGACGGCACGAACCCCAACCGAGAGTGCACACTTTCCGAGGGGCCCCCCGCTGGCTCCAGGAGGCCCCCCGCCCAACAAGCGTTCGAGTACAAGTAGGGCGTGTGGAAGACAGACTAGCGCTGGGGCCCATGGGTTGAGTGGGAGGGGGTGAAGGTGAAGTTGGGCCACCACGGCTCACCACGCGTGCACGAGCGGCGTCGAGACGTTCCCGCGCATTTGCACTGGTCTACCCCAAGACGCTTGCCCACCGCCCGCACGACCAACAGGGAAGCTTTGATGTGTTGAAGTGCTCGAGACACGAAGGCCCCGGCGTCCGGGCTGGCCAGGCGGGAGGGAGCGTTTCGAGATCCCGACAACCGGTTGTGGCAAGTTTACCACCCAAGCTGTTTGCCGCTGGCTGCAGCCGAGTTTGAAGCTGGCGCTGGCTCTGGCCGCAGGACCAGAAGGCGAGGGATGCACCTGCCGGTGCCAGTCGCGCGTTCCGCAACTCGCGAGCTCGGCGCTGCAAGCAAGCGCTAAAATGCTAGATCTATTCACGCTGAGCTGTAAGCACACACAGGCTCTATTGAACGCATAACGCAACAGTGCGTGGAGCGCGCGGAGGAGAACACCTTGCCGTCAACCGCGCGATAAGACCCAGCCCCTCGTCTAGATCAAACCAGCTCTGTGAGAAGGCAAGCAGCGCAAGAGCTCGGTTACGAGCGGTGTGGCTCTGGGGGACGCACGGCGCTGCGTGTGGCGCGCGGCTTGCATGGAGACCTCGCGCCCCTGGGCCACACGGTTCGCTCCGGCCACTCGTTTCTCCGCCCATAATCCCCGCGCCTGAGGCCTGCTGGTGCTATACATTTGCACCTGCATCCTCGAGGCCCCATACTTCAGCGTCACCTTAGACCGGCCACCCAGACACTGTGGGAAGCCGCCCAAGACCCAGCATCACCTGAAGACTAGCTAGCCCATATATGAACGACTGTTGATACCATACCTTGATACTAGAAGCAAGCAACAATGCCTCCCATAGTCCTGCGACCTCCTGTTGCATCCGTTGCCGCGAGCGCCGGTGCTCCTGGCAGCCTTCCAGCTCGTGTTACTGGTCCCGGACGCCAGAACCAGAATGCTCTTCCCACTCCAGCTGTGGTGGCTCGGGCCCCCAGCCACGCCCTGGGCGGCCGGAATAGTGCTCGCACCTCGGCGGCTCCCGGAGCCCCGGTCTTGACGCCCACGGACCGCGTCCGGAAGTCCATCGACCGCAACAATGAGCGGCGTTCTATGGACCAGCGAGGGCTCGAGCAGGTGAGCCGCGGCTGACGATTTTGGAGGTTGTGTGGCTCTCCGCGTCAACCAGTTGTAGGGTTCTCTTGAAGGGCTTCGCACCCGACGTGGCACCGAAGCCAACTATTTAGCGTGCGCTGGGCCTCTTTTTGCGGCCTCGAGCAGGCGTTGCACTTTTGGGCCCCTCGACCAGTTGGTCCCCGCGCGCTCTCTGGCTCCCGCGCTTCCACGCCCACGCGCGCGCTGGGCCTTAGCTTCGCCCCCACCCCGCAACCCCCTCTCCGCGCTCACCCGCCCCTTCTCCCTCGCCCCCCCGCCCTCCTCAGGCCGAGCCGCTCGAGCCCACGCTCCAGCAGGTGGTGGAGGACCCTCTCGAGCGCCTCGAGGCCGACCTGCAGGCCCTGTCCCTTCAGCACGCGGCCGCCCTCACCTCCGCCTCGCCCACCCCCTCGACCCCCACCTCGGAGCAGCGCGAGCGCGATCGCGAGACCCTGCCCCGCGGGCGCCAGGGCGGCCGGCCACTGCGCGGCGCCTCGACCACCAGCCTGGGCTCCATCTCTGGCCACGGCCCCTCGGGCCTCTCCTCCTCCACCCGCTGCGACCTCGGCGAGACCGGTGAGCCCCTCGCCCTCTCCTCTGCTCCTCCTCCGCAATGCAGTGTGACCCATGTCCTCCTCTTGCTCCTGCTCCTCGTGCCAGCAAGCTCAGCATCGTTCTGACCCCTGACCCTCCTCTCCAACCCCTTCCCCACCGCCCCCAGGCCTGCCCGCCCAGCTGCTGGCGCTGCGGGACCCCGCCTGCCCCGTGGCGCTGCCCCCTCCCGGCGGCCTGCCCGCGTCCTGCCTGCCGCTTGACAACTGGAAGCTGGACAAGCTGGTGCTCTCGCTCTCGGCCAACAAGGCCACCTGGCGCCGCTCGCTGCTGCTGTTTGAGTGGCTCAAGGCAGCCAACCACCAGCTCGACGACCGCCTGTGCACCACGGTGGGTCTGGCTTGGGTTGGCTTGTTGTCACTCGGGTGCTGCTGTTGTGATTGTGACCGGGCTTGACGAACGCGGGCTTGCCTTCAGAGCGCTGCGCGGTGGCCAAAAAATGCACAAGAATTGCAGGAAAAATGCTGACAATTGTCTGCTGCCCCTTCCGTCCTCCCGCAGCTGATCCGCGTGTGCTCGGACCACGGCGACGCCGTCTCGGCCCTGGCCGTGTACGACTGGATGACGGGCAGCACGGCGTCCGGCGGCGCCGCCCTGGAGCCCACCGCCTACACGTACACGGCCGCCATGCGAGCCGCTCTGGCTGGCGGCCTCACGGAGCGCGCCCTGGCCATTTGGAACGAGGCCTGGCGTCGCCACACTGCCGGCCGCCTGGCCCTGGACTGCCGCCTGTGCATCACGTACCTGGAGCTGTGCACGCGCATGGGCCTCACGGACCAGGCGCTGGCCATGTACGCCGCCATGCGCGCCGCGCCGCCCAACTCGCGCATGGCCCCCACGGTCCACGCCTACACGGCCGCCATGCGCGCCGCCACCGAGGGCGGCCGCTGGTACCGCGCGCTCGACATCTGGGCCGACATGCGCGCAGCCGGTGAGTGCAAGGGATTTTCTTTCTTGTTTGAGTCTTGGTTCAGATGAGCTCGGTGCGACTTAGCTTGGGGCCCGTGGGAGCCGGGGCGGCGGTTTGTGTTGCTTCTGTCAGCAGCTGGTTGAGCCATAAGTGTGTGTTCTGGAATCTGGACTGATCCGTCCCTTCTCCCGTCTCCCTCCTACCCCCCCAGGCTGCGAGCCCACTGGCCATGCCTACTCTGCCGCCATCAGCGCCTGCGCCGCCGCGGGCGACTGGCGCCGCGCCGTTGCGCTCTTCGACGAGATGACTGGCCCCGGCGCCATCCGCCCCGACGTGGTCTCCTGCACCGCCCTCATCACGGCCCTGGCGGCCGGCGGCGAGGCGGACCGCGCCGAGGCCGTGGTCGCCTGGATGCTGGCCAACAGCGTCCGCCCCAACGCCCGCACCTACACGGCTCTCATGGCGGCCCTGGGCAACGCCAAGCGCTGGGCCCGCGCTGTTGAGGTGCTGGGCCGCATGACGACGCCCGAGTGGGGCGGCGTGCAGCCCAACGCCTACACCTACAGCGCCCTGCTCAAGTCCCTGGGCGAGCACGGCCAGTGGCAGCTGGCGGAGGCGGTCTTCTCGTCGATTGAGCGCCAGGTGCTTGGCCCCGCCGGCGCCGCCGCGCCGCCCGCCGCCGCCGCCATGTCGCTGGCGTCGGCGCTGGTGCCCGTCGCCGCGCCGCTGCCGTCGCCGCTGGCGTCGATGCTGGCCGCCGCCAACGCTGGCGTCAACGCCAACGTCAGCTTCGAGTCTCTCACCGCCGCCATTGCCGCCACCCTGCCCGCCGCCGCCGCCGAGGCCCCGGCTTCGACGCTGGCGGCCTCGTTCGCGCAGCCGCCGCCGCCTCCGCCGCCGCTGCTGGACAACGGCATGGGCCCGACCCAGTGGACTCGCCCCTCGCAGCTCCACGGCCTGTCCCTTGACCTCCACGCCGCCGGCGCCGCGCGCCCCCACGCCGCCGCTGACGCCGAGTCGGCCGGCCCCTCGCGCAAGAGCTTCAGCCTCTTCAGCCACCCGCCCTCGGCCACCCCCGGCGCCTCCCCCGCCGCCTCCGCGTATGCCTGGTCCGCCTCCTCCGCCGCCTCCGACGGTTCGTCTTCCGCCGCTGACACCTGGCGCGCCGCCCTGGAGGGCATCTCCGCCGAGGCCCTGACGGGGCAGCTGGCGATCGCAGCCATCGCCGCCAACAACGGTTGCGGCCCCGCCGCCGCCCTGCCCGCCGCCGCTGTCGCGGCCGTCGTCGCCGGCTCCGCCTCCCCCTACTCCGCCCTCTCCCGCGCCGCCTTCCCCGGCCGCTCGGGCGTCGCCGCGCTCCCCACGGAGGACGGCCTTGTGTCCCCCGGCGTCTACGTGCCCGGCATCGCGCCCCCTCCCCCGCCGCCTCCCCCCCCGCCCCCGCCCATGCGCGACCACCGCGACCACCACCACCACCCCGCCGGCCCCGTGCCCGGCGCTGTGGGTGCCGGCGGCGTCCTGAACGAGGTCGTCTGCGGCGCCCTTATGCTGGCCTACGAGCGCGCCGGCAAGTGGCAGGAGGCTGTGGGCGTGCTGCTGCGCGCGCTGAACCTGGGCATCACGCCCAACACGGTCATGTACAACACGGCGATCTCGGCCGCGGGCAAGGCGGGCCAGCTGGAGATCGCGGAGAAGCTGTACGGCAAGGTGCGGCAGCCGGACGTGGTGACGCACGAGGCCATGATTGCCGCGTACGGCATGGCGGGCCTGCCCGAGCGCGCCGAGGCCGTCTTCGGCGCCCTCACCTCTTCCGGCCTGCGCCCCCGCGACTTCGCCTTCTGCGGCCTCATCGCCGCCCACTCGCTCGCCGGCAACTGGGAGGGCGCCATGCGCGTTCGCGCCCGCATGCGGCGCGCGGGCGTGCAGCCCAGCGTCCACGTGTACAACGCCCTTCTGGCGGCGTGCGAGCGCGCCGGCCAGCCCGACCGCGCCCTGGAGCTGCTGGCGGCAATGCGGCGCGAGGGCGTCGAGACCAACAGCCTGACGGCGCAGCTGCTGGCGCTGGTGGGCGCCCAGGGCGTGCGGTCGGTGGAGAGCCAGCAGGTGGCGGCGGCGGCGCTGTCGGCCGCCGTGGCTGCGTACGGCACCCTGCTGATGCAGACTGGCATCTTCTGAGGATCTTGATCAAGATTGGGCTGGGCCTGAGGCGTGAGTGTACGTGCTGAGACGGCGTGTGAGAGAGAAGAGCAAGATAGAGTGAACAACAACAACAACAACAAGCAACAGGCGTCACACAACAGCAAGACACAGTCGGGTGGTGGTTTGATAGGAGCTTTGCAACGATAACTGCCGGCGGGCCGGCGCTAAGGATTGGGCTTAGCAGGTCGGAGCTACCGGCGGCGCAGTAGGCTGTGCTGCGGGCACAGTAGCAGTGTGGGTTCGCTTATAGGGCGGCCGTCGCCTCCTGCTTTTGGTTGCGACTGGCTGGAGTCCCGTGCGACAGCGACACGTGAGTTGAGAGAGACATGAGCGGCTTCACTTGAGGCGCTTTTGGACGCAAGACTTTGTCCGGAAGCAGGGAACTATGGGCGCTATGGGCGCTTGATGGCTGGGGGTGGTCTTAGTTTCGAGAGAAGAAAGACTTCGCTAGCGGGGTTTGGGGCGGGTTTGTTCAAGGGGCTCGCGCTCACCAAGTTGAGAGTTAAGATGTGAAGTGTGCTTTGAGTGCCTTTGTGCGCTCCCCCCGTCACAACGTCATATGACGTGCGGGGGAGCTTCTTTGGATCGAGTATGGCTAGCCTTCTGCTTTCGAAGGCTTTGGTGGTGGTTTGCGAGTGACGATCGATCTCTGTTTTGGAGCGTTCTTTCCAGGAAAGGGGATGGGCGCCCGGCGCGCTGGGGGGCCTCTTCGCCGCAGTACCGCGGACACAAAACCCCTGGTGCCCTCCGGCGCTCCGGCGATCTATCTGCCCTAGTATGCATACTTTGCCTAACATTTCTTGGCAATACTGTGGCGGCCCAACACAACACAGTGGGCGTCTGGCGAGAGACGAAACAACACAAATTCTTGATGGTCATTTGTTGGCAGTTGCGCCGCTTACAAGTGCATGGGCGCGGAACTGTTGCGGGGATGGGGATCTTGGGAGCCTTGACCCTTGAGAGGGCGGGCTGATACGGCGTTCAACAGCTTGTAACGGCGTTCAACAGCTTGTAACGCCAGAGGTTGAAAGCTTTTGCCCCCTTGCCTCGCTCGACGCTTGACATCACATCTGCACGGCGTTGAGCATGCAGATCAGCCCACAGCTTGACGACTACCAGCTAATCTAGCTACCTCTCTTCGTATCGTGCTTCACCCTTTGCGCTCCTGGCTGTAGCTCCTTTTGGACACATGCGGATCCAGCACTGTGGCTATTAGCCAGGCCGCACGGAAAAGGATGCAACGCTTACAAGCGAATGGCACTGCAGCAGGTATCCTGGAACCTCCTCCATTGGTGCAGGCAACATACAGTGACTTGTGCGGCGGTCACGGCCAGCCGTGGTACGGGTCTGGGACAAGGGGGGCGCTCCCATGGGGGCGGAAAAGGGCTGAGCCCCTCACCCATCGCGGGCTAGGCGTAAATCGCAGGTTCTTGTGTGACGCAGGCTTCGCCGCCCGAAGAGCCTGACGGCGGCGGCTCAGCCCAAAAAGTCAGTCCCTGCGGACCTGCGCGCCCTCGTCACTCGCATTGCATGTTGCGATAACCACTCAGGATACTCCGCCGACCTCATGCCGCACGCCCAGTAACACACAATACAGCACAGCAGGATGTACGACATAATGGTTGCCGTACATGAATTGGATTGCGGGACGCCCTCGAGACGCCTTCCAATGCGGGGGGGGGGCCCGTGGTGCGCCCTCCGGTCACACCGCCCGTCCGTCCGGACTGCGCTCGTCACTCCTCCACACGTCCACAGACTGCATCTGGCCACGTGGCCAGTGGCGGTTGGCCCCGTCGCCCAGTCGGTTCCCGCGCGCCACCCCCCCCCCATGTGATACCGTACAGCGTGCGCCGCAGTCACGTGACAGCCGCGCGATACCACCCGCCCTGGGCGGGAGGGGCAACGCGACACCGCCCGACCGCCGCCGCTCCAGAAACCCAAGCCCCAACCCCGCAACGCTGCAACCCAAACTTCGCTAACGGGCCTCAACAGCCTAGCGTACACACCCTGCCTGCCCACGAGCAGCCCTAAACACTGCATGTCCCAACCCTAGTGCACACAGTGGGGGCCCGGCCACACCGCACGCAGGAGGACCGCGTGCCCCTTCCCCGCCGCATGGGCCCTGGCCAGTGCCCGATTGTTCGGAAAGGCACCTGGGTCTGCACTCTGCTGGCCTGTTTTTCGCGTTGCCTCGTCTCCCAGTTCCCCTTCGCCCTGGCCTCGGCACAGGTCATACTCAGCACCCTTCATCCAACGGGCCCCACCAGCCACCGCGTGCCCTCCCCACCCCTTGGGGCCTAGCGGCCCGCAACAACCCCCTCCCCGCCCCCTCCCGGGCCCGCTTCAGTGGTGGTGCTCCAAGCATGCCCCCCACCTTGTCCCCGGGCCTTCCAACGGTGCGAACGTGAGCAGGACTTCTGCTCCGCTGCCCACTCTCTCGTCCCTTGGCAGTTTGACGAGACAAGTTCTTCACCCGCAGCAGCTGCATTGCCTCTCACCCCGCACCCCCCGCTTAGCTTCCTTGTTCTTCTCATAACACCCCCCGGGGACAGCTTGCTGCTCATTCCCGTCGGAGTCCCCTTGACACCCCCTCTCAGGGATGCGCATCCAGGAAGTCCAGCAGGACGGGGTACACCCGCTGTGCCACGTCAGCACCCACGCCTTGTGGGGTGAGGGAGGAGAGGGGGAAGCGCACGTGGGGAGCACGTGGGTCGGGGTGCAGGGGTGAAGTGGCGTGGAGAAGTTGAGCGGGGCGACGAGTTGGGGGGTGGGGTGGGGTGAGGGAGAGGAGCCACGGGGCGGCCAGGGCATCAGTCCGGTGCGGCGCAACCGAGCAGATCAGGGGGACAGAGGGGGGAATCCAGAACGGATCCAGGATCCATGCCCTCCCGGCGCACCGAAATCCAGGTGTCCGTATTCGGGTGTGTGGTGGTGCAGTACAGGGGCCCGCAGCACCTGGAGTGCAGGAGGAGAGAAGGGAGCGCGGGGTTGACGGAAAGGAGGGCAGTACCGGTAAGCAGGGGACCCACCCGTCCAGCCCCCCGCCGCCCAGCCTCCCTGCATCCCGCTTTCAAAGTTACGTTTTCATTGTTCGTTTCCGCATCTTCACTGCGCCATGCCCCACCCACCCCATCGCATGTGCGTGCCCAAAACACACCCCTGGCAGCCCCCTCCGCCCCCCCCACCTGCAGCAGGCGCTGGGAGTCCGCGGGGTCCCCCAGGGAGTCGTGCCCCCCCGTGAAGAGGGCCAGGGGGGTGGACACAGAGGCAAGGGGGTACTCGGGGGGGACGGTAGATCCGCCGTACGCATCCTTTCGGGGGGTACGGAGGGGGGTGGAGCAGGGTTTAGCGAAGGCCAGGAGGCAAGCAACAGGCGTAGGGGACGGTCGGAGGGGCACCGGTTGGGCAGGCGTGCGCCGGTAGACGCCCTGCGGCACGCCGGAGCAGGGTTGAGCCGGGTTGGCTGGCCGGAGGGGTTGGGAGGGGACCGACGGGCAGACCGGCCAGGGTAACGGGGGGCAGCGGTGAGGCAGACGCCATGCAGCACGCATACGGCCGATCCCCCCTCCGCCACTCGCCCCTCCTGCCACCCCCCGGGCCCCACCTGGTTGCACCGCGGCCGCCCGTCCCCGTCCCCGCCGGCCCGGGAGGGGGCCCGGTCCCGTGTCAGGGGGAGGCCCGCGGACAGGTGCGGCGCCCGCTCCGCAGAGCCCCCGCTGCCTCCTGCGTCGCCGGTCTCATTGTCCGCGAGGGCGGGGTCGCCGGCCTCGCCTCCCCCTGCCCCTGCCCCAGAGGGCGAGGTGGCGGTGGTGGAGGTGGGTCCGCAGTCGGTTCCGAAGTCGAAGCGGGCGAGGCGGGTGGCGTTGGGGGAGCGGACCAGCTGGGGGCGGAAAGGGAGGGCGCCGGGGAGGGGCGGGTGGGAAGGGCACGTGGGGGGCATGGAGGGTGGTCCGTCAGTCCCTTGCCTCCCCAACAGGGGATCCCCTATCCGCTCCAAAGCCCTCCCCTCCTTCCCACCCCACCTCCACCTCCTCCTCCCCCCTCTTCCCCCCCTGACCCCCTGTCACCTCCTCCCCCGCCCCCAGGCCCCCACCTGCCCCCAGTGCTGCATGTTGACACTGCTGGTGCCCGAGGGCAGGAAGGTCATGATGGAGGGCATGAGGGCGGGGTCGATGTTGGCGTTGGGGGCTGGGGGGGGGAGGCAAGAGGGGGAGGCAAGAGGGGGGAGGGACGCAAGGGAGGCAAGAGGGAGGGGGAGGAGAGGGGCTGGGGAATGGGGAAAGGAGTGAAGTGGGTGAAGAGCGAAGCGCTTCCCTACTCTGCAGTTTCCGCCCATCAATCACCGTATCACCCCACCCGAATCCTCCCCAACACCCCCCATTATGTCCCCCCGCTACCCCCCAACAACCTAAATCCAACCCCCCCTCCGTGCCTGTTGGGTTGGCCCCACAGAGCAGGGTGAGGTAGGCGGTGCAGGGGGCGGGGAAGGCCCCGCAGAAGGCGGCCGAGAGGGCGGCGAAGTGGGGCAGGTGGGGGCCGTACTCGTGCATCCCCAGGAGCCGGAACAGCTGGGGGGGGGGGAAGGGGGAAGGGGGGGGGAGGCAGGGCACGGAGTGTGGGGCGAGAGAGGGCAGGTGGGGGCCGAAGGGAGGGGAGGGGAGGCGGGGAAAGAGGTCAAGGGAGGCAGGACAAGGGGGTTTCTGGTGTGGAGGGAATTCCGGGCCTCCCTTGACAACCCAACCTCCCCCCAATCCCGTCCCCCACCCCTACCCTCTCCCACCCCTACCCTCTCCACCCTCAGTGCCACATGGCCCACTCTGCCCAAAGCCTTCTCCTAACCTCCTATTTACCCCGTTGACCCCGTTTCCCTAGGCTAGTAGTAGCAGCCTTCACACGCACCCGCTCCATCCTCACCACACAGTAGCCCCCTCAGCCCCCTTGACCCTCCTCCCCTCCGACCCCCCCCCCCCGCACCCGCTCCATCCTCAGCACCGCCATGGCCCGGAACACGGGTGACGTCATGCCCCCCACGAAGGCCACGGGGGCGAGCAGGGCGGCGGCGGACACGCGGGCGGCGATGGAGGGGTGGGCGGAGAGCGCACCCAGGATGATGGTGGTGCCCTGTGTTGGGGGGGAGGGGGAGGGGGGGGAAGGAGGCGAGGAGGGGGGGAAGGAGGGGAGGGAGACGGGAACAATGGGGGGCTTGACGCCACGCCCCCCCGGCCGCCTGGCCCCTTACGCTCAGGAATCCTCGGCGACCAGAACTCGCCCACTTGCTTCGATGACACCCCCACCCCGCCTGCCAACCTTTGCCCTTTCCTGCACGGTCCCTCCTGCCCTCCTCTCCCCCTTCCCCCCCTGCCCCTCTCCCCCCCCCTCCCCCCCCACCTGGCTGTACGCCACCACCGCCACCCGCTCCGCCCCCGTGGCCCCCCCCACGTGCTCCAGGGCGGCGAGGAGGTCGTACGCAATGTGATGGTCGAAGCTGGGGTGGGGGGTGGGGGGTGGGAGGGGAAAGTCGGGGGGCAGACGGGGGGGGAAGGGGGGCTAGGACAGGGGAACGGAAAACGCGGACTGGCGGGGGGTAGGGAGTGGGGTTGAGGACACGGGATCTTCACTATGGGTGTGAAGCGTACAGCTTAGTTATATATGCAGGTTTCTGAGATTGGGGCTCGATGTGGGCCAAAGGCAGTCGAAGGGAACTCAGACCCGCCTGTATCCCCAGAAGCGGGGGGCGTCCTCGGGGGAGTCGGGGTCGAGGGAGGTGTGATTCCGGGAGAAGCGGTTGCCGCGGACATTAGTCAGCCACACGTCGTATCCTGGGGGGGGGGCGGGGGGATTGAGGAAGGGAGGGTGGGAAGCGGGGGTGGGATGAGGGGGTGTTTGAAGCTGATAAGCAGGAGAGCGTCGAATGGTTAGTGGGATTGCCGGAGAAGGTACATACCGCCACAGTGTCCATGATAGGTCCGGTTGTCCGCGGAAGAGGCGTGCGTTGAGGCTGGAGCTGAAAGTGGCGTAGGCAGCGGCGGCTGAACGCTATCCCGAAGCACTACATAGTCGCAGGTAACAGACCGGCAGGTCGCTGGGGTGCTTTGGGCATGCAAGTGCAACGCGCCGCACACCACCACCCGAAAGGCACATAACAATATCCCCCGAAAGGGATGAGGGGGGTGGACGGGCCCCGCATCCTGCTCAGCCCCACCCTCAGCTCCGTACCTCTACCCCGCCCACTCCCCCGCCCACTCCCCAGCCCCCTACCCGCTCGACCCGCTTGCCCCACTCCCGCCTACCCACCCACCCAACAGTCATGCTCCTGCCCGGCCGTATGCCCCTCCCGCCCCTTCAACCCTGCCCCGCTACTGCCCTGTCCCCTCATTCCTCCCCCCCTGCCCCTCCCTCCCCCCTGCCCCTCCTTCCGCTCCGCCCCCACTCTCCCAACTTCAGCCTTCTCCCTCCCTCACCCGATAGCAGAAAGTCCACACTCCCGACCTGTCCCCTCCTCCCCCCCCCTTCCATTTCAAACCCCCTTGCTCCTACCCCCCTCAACCCTGGCCGCGGGAAGGAACGCCACGCTCCCGCCCCTCCTCCTCCCTTCCCCTCCCTCCCCCTCCGATTCCAACTTACCCCCCCCCTCCCCTCCCCCACCCCGTTTCCCCTTTCCCCCCCTCCCTCCCCCTCCCTCCCCCCCCTCACCCCTGTCCGCCAGCAGGAAGGCCACGCTCCGCCCCGGCCCCATCACAACCCAGTCAACCGCACTGCCCATCAGGGGGTGCTGCAGGAAGGCAACGCGAAGAGCAGGGACGCCGCCGCCGCCGCCGCCGCCGCTGCCAACGCCTTTGCCGCCGCCGCCCGGAGTCCCGGAGCTCCTGGAGCTCCCGCCGCTGCCGCCGCCAACGCCGCCGCTGGCGTTACTGCCGCCGGCCGGTGCGGGAGGGAAGGAGCCGCCGGGCAGGAAGGATGTGTTGGCCATCCTGCGTGCATGAGGGGGGGGGGGGTGAAAAGAGGGGGGTGAGGGGGTGAAAGCGACCGACAAGCTGAGCGAGCTATACCGGTAGGCGGTCCCCTTTCGGCCATGCTTCGAGAGGAGGAGGGAAAGAGAGAGAGAGATTACACAGGCTGATGGGGGTGGAAAGAGCTGGCAGCTCTTGGCGCCCTACACACCACCTCGGAAGCGGCTTGAGGCGACCGCCTTCCGCTCGTGCTCATAGAGAGGAGGAGTGAAAGAGGCCAGGCATCGGTACGGCACGACACCGGTATGTCTGACGGTTCGACTGCAGCTACCGGTACGTACTCCATCCCCCCCAAGGGAGAGGGCAGGTCAGCGCTAGGGTCCCCGAGGGATGGTCCCCGCCACCCCCACCCGGACCTCCCCCCTACCCTTCGTCTTTCCCCCTCCGCCCCTCTCCCCACCTGCCCCCAACCCCTCAGCGGCTGCTACAGCAGGCCTTGCCCTCGCGCAATCGCTTGCTTGCCACGCCTGCCTTAAACCTACCCCTTGCCCATTCGTCCCCGCCCCCTCGCCCCTCCCCCCTTCGCCCACACCTGAACGGACCCCCCCTCCCCCCCTCCCCCCCTCCCCCCCCCCTCGCCCCTCGCTGGCTGCCACTCCTCCTCTCTCTTCTCTCTTCAATTCGTACAAACCCCCCCCCTCTCCCCCCTTCCCCCCACCTGAACTGACCCCCCCCCTCTCCCCCCCCTCTTCCCCCCTTCCCCCCACCTGAACAGCCTCAGCACGTATCCGTCCTCCGTGGTCACAAAGTGCTCCTGCAGGGCGTAGCCGTGGGGGGCCACCAGGGCTGCGGGTTCCGGGAGGGAGGGGAAAGCGTCGTGGTACCGGTATGGGTGAATGGGGCAGTAATGGGCGGTCTGGTGCAGAGCAAGCAGGGTCTAGGGCTTCGGGTCCGGACGAATGGGGGGTGCTGGTCAGGGGGGGGAGCCCCAAGCCCTGGAGGAGTTTCGACCCTGGCGTCGCCCCCAGTCTCCTCAGGCTTGACGGCAGGGCACGGCCGAAGGCCCAACTCGCAATGCAGGCAGGTCACGATGTGCGTAGCTGTCGGGAATGCTCATCACAGAGGGGGCAATATCGACATACCCCAGACTTACCCGGCTGGGACGCCGGCACCCAACCTGCCCCCCAGCACGCCCCTTCCCCCTGCCCCATTCTCGTCCGGAAGGCCTCCCAAGGCAGCCAGGAAGGCTCCTCACCCGCAAACACAGCGTATAGGTCCTCCCGGGGCGCGCCGGCAGCCGCGGGCGGCCGCGGGGGCTCGCGCCGGAGCGCCCTCGCGAGCTGCGCGCCGCTGGTGGCGAGGTCGGTGAAGAGCACGTCGGGCCAGTAGGTCAGCTGCACCGCGAGAAAAGCGACCAGCGCGACGAAAAGATGCGCGGGCCGCAGCGCTAGCGACGCGAGCGCCGAGGACGCCTGCGCGACGCCGAGCGGAGC
This sequence comes from Edaphochlamys debaryana, assembly GCA_016858145.1. Taxonomy (NCBI): domain Eukaryota; kingdom Viridiplantae; phylum Chlorophyta; class Chlorophyceae; order Chlamydomonadales; genus Edaphochlamys; species Edaphochlamys debaryana. The sequence continues at coordinate 26,830 of JAEHOE010000245.1, read as the reverse complement.
CATGTTTCGGCGCGCGAGCTCGCGAGCTTCGAGCGAGCGGAATGCAAAGCCCTCGCGAGCGTATTTTGCGTACTGTGGTTGCAGCTGCTGCAGTGTTGCAAGTAGGACGCGGGGGCAAACGTTGCAAGGCTGACGAGGAGGATAGGGGTACGGCAGCGGATCTCGGGTTTTAGCGGTTTTGGGCGTCGCGGCGCGTTGCCCTGCAAAGCTTGGGGCAGGGCGCACGTACAGGAGGGGCGAGCAAAAGGGGCGTGGGCAAGAGCTGCGGACACGGTAAGGTTAGAGGAGGGGCTGCATTGGGGGACAGTTGAGTGGGAGCGGTGGGAGGGGGTGACGGGGGCGGCCTGGATCTCTGGGTTCGAGGGCTGCAGGGGACAGGAGAGGGGCGTAAGCAAGGGCTGCGGACTGCAGCTTGCAAGCTTTGCAAGGGGCTTGCGGTTCTGGTAACCTGTGCGGTTACCGTGTGCGGGCATCAGTGCGGTGAGCGATATGGCGGGGGTGTGGGTGGGCAGGCGCAGGCACACGGCAGTGACGGCACCTGCGAGCTCATCCGCCCACAGGTAGGCCCGCTGCATGCTCGGACCCCGAGTTGCGAGTTCCCGACCTCCGAAACCTGTTGTTCGGTCGCCGTTATGAGAGAGGTTGAAAGCAGTTGCGGGAGCCAGGGCCCTTGGCGTGGTGGGAAAATTTGCTTCGGCACTGCAACGTCCGGCTGCAGGCGTTCGGACAGAGCCGTGCCATGATGAGCGAGACCAACGGGTGCCAAGCCGGGGCCTTTGAGGCGCCAGTCAGATGCTTACACATCCAGCCAGCCATGCGGCCAGCGGCCCGAGGAGGCGCAGGCTCAGGACCGTCCAGGGCCCCAGGCCCCCGCACCCCTTGCGCCGCTGCACCCTACCCTTCCGCAGCACCCAGCCAACGACCTCTCGCATCCGTCGGAGCGCGGGGCTCACCTCCAGCCGCAAACAACACACGAGGCGCAAACCCGCCCCCCACTCTGCGTCTGCAGCGGCGGTGCTCGCACGCGGCGCGGCAAGGCCCGACGCAACAGCGTTGCGCTAGACCATTGATGCAATGGATACTCTGCGTTGCGTACTTTCTTCAAGGAGCCCAAACGTTAGCTCCAGACCACGCCGCGCTTCAAGAATTACGCCCGGTGCCTGCCGCCGCGAAATGACTGCGGCGCCGAGACACACGGCACTATGGGGCACGCGGCCACGGCACGGCACGGCCGCCGCCACAACCCCGTCCCGTCACCGTCCGCCAAGACGGCGGCGGCCGGGCGGGGTGGGCAAGGCGCCGCCGTCTCTATCAATCGATCCACAGCCTACCGACACCACCATACACGCACCCGGACCTCCCGGGCCGCAACCCTGCCCCCGGCTTGTGCTGCGCGGGGTCGAAGGGCCGCCGCACACCGGGGGCCGCCGTCAGCAGCGAGGCCTCGCCCACAGAGCCATGGAGAGGGTCCCGGGGCGTCCCCGGCCTAAACGCTGCGACCAAACAATGTTGAGTTTCTCTTTGCTACCGCAGCCGCCCCCCGGCCGCCACCGGCGCTCACTGGGGGCCTGTGGCGCGGCCCGAAGACCGGCCATGGCTCCCGTCCCGCGCACCAAACACACTGCACCAAAGCCGTCACCCTCACGTCCTCGACTCGTCCCTTCCAAGTTCCAACTCTCCCTGTAACGCGTCCGACGTCTATGAAGTCCAAGAGAAATGGTCTGGGAACCTGGCCGCCTGCGCAAAGTGTTGTTATGCATAGGCCAGTCCCACTTTGTACTCGAGCCACAGCCAATACGCACAGCAGGCCGGCGCCTAAACCACGCCCCCCGGCGCGCGAAGGCCCCCAACTCAGTGGGGCCGCGCTCGCGTCGCACGGGGGCGGGCGGCCGCCGCCGGGAAAGCGCATGTCGCGGGCTTACGTACACGACCAATGAACGCAAGGCCAGCGCTCGCACGCACACAGGGGCTGCGCGCGTTGGGCGCATACGACCTTGTCTGAACCAACGCATGAACTGAACAGCCCTCACTACCACCACGTAAACGAGACGTGCAACCCACACAGATATGAATGGCTGTCGCTAAGCAAGCCCTCTCCCCCAGGCCTAGCTGCGCCGCGCGCCGGGGGCGAGACCCTGGGCGCACGTCACGAGGCGCTCTGGGGGCGAGACCCTCTCCCGAAAGAAGCAAAGGGCAGCACACCAACACACAGACGAAATCGTGCAGACAGACAGCTCATGCCCCTGATCTTTTAGCTTTTGTGGTTTTCCGGAGCCCCAGCTCTTTGTTCTTGCTCGTCCTCGTCGTCGTCGTCGTCGCTGCTGCAGAAAGAACTTGGCACGCACAAGGCCCCACACAAGCACTGAACGCGCTCCTGCTCCATTGGACAGCACTGCACACATAAGTAGCTCGCACCCGGCTCGTCGGCTCTCGCCGCGAGCACGGGCACGGCCCGAAGGACCCTCGGACAAGCGCTGTCGAGCACCGCCCGACCCGACCCAACACGCGCCTGACACAACAGGCGACGCTGCCTGCGCAGGCTGCCATGTGTTGGTCCCCTCCCCAAAGGCACGACGGGACACAGCCCGCAGCCTGGGGCGGACCCCAAAGCCGCCGCCCTCAGGGCGCCGTATCAGACACTCACAACAAGAGCCCCTGCCGACGCTTCACGCCATAAGGCGCGCAGACCCCCATGTTGATCGAGCAGGAAGCGACACAGTGCGTGGTAGTATGTAAAGGCCCCTCTGTACGTACGTTTGTTGCGCAAAACGGCGCCGAGAGGAGGCTAGCAAGCGCCACTGGAACCCTCCCTCACGCCTCAGGGACACACACGCGCACACGCAAGAAGCAGTTCCCGTCGGCTGGTGCGACAAACAAAATAGCCCGCCACCTGACACGCACTCCTCTGTAGTCCCCTCATGCCGTCGCTGTCGCAATCCGCGCCGTCACCCTGGGGCACAAGCGGCCGCCCCACGCTCAGGACGCGCCCCAACGCGACCTCTCAATCTCGATCCAGAAATGCAAGCGTGGCCGCGAAAACGCGCCAACCAGGGGCACAGCGCACCGCACGAAGCGATAGCACGGCACACCCCGGCGCGGCGCCCCTGCCGCCGCATGCCGCCGCGCGAGGGGCGGCATGGAATCGGGCTTTGGGGCAGGCCGCCGCTCGGCATGCAAGCGTCAACAACAATTTCGCAGCCGCAACACCAGGTATTGCAAACGCGGCCGCATCTACAAAGCCTCCCGACCTCATAATCTCGGTAAGCGCACACACGAGCACAGGCCCGAAAGCAGCCGGGCACTGGCCGTAGCGCGCTTGAGGCGGGGGCAACCGTACACCCTAGACGTCGCGAAGCGGGTGAGCAGAGCACGCAGCACAGCGCGCGCCCTCGCAGCGGACTCTGTTCCCGGCACCAAAGGGAGTGCGCTCGTCGGCCAGGAGCAATGGATGAACCCTGCACATCGTACTCGATGTTGAGCCCACAAACAGCAGCACCTAGATACCGCTCTAATCGGCAACTGCAAGACGCAAGTCAGCCAAAGCGTATCCAACCCACGGCGCAAACCCCGGCGGCGCGCCGCTGTGAACGAACGGACCAGTCCAGGAGCCGACGGGCCTGGACTGTACGGACCACGTCCAACATCAGACGTCGTCGTACGGTACTGCCAAGTGTACTGCCACGCCACCAGCGCCGCGACTCGACCGTACAAACGTGCTGCCAGCGGACAACCAGTCGGCGGTCCGGGCGGCCTTATTGCGGGTCGGGCGCTCAGTGTTCACGTCGCACCCGATGCACGGTCAAGACCCTCATGCCTCGCCTCGCCTTGGCTTGCGTACGGGTACAGGTAGAGGTACATGCAACGTCCGTACGCGACGCCTCGTACCAGACTTGCCGTACGCGTTTAAGAGTGTACGGCGACCATGAGCTCGGAGCCGTCGAGGCAGCCCAGGCCGCCGAGGCTGCCCAGGTCGCACAGGTCGATGAGGCCGCCCGTGTCCGAGGCGGGGATCATGCCAGCGCCCATGCCCATGCCGGCCTCGGCGCCCGAGGCCAGCGAGGCCGTGAGGCGGTCCTTGAGGCGGCCCAGGCTGGAGGCGGCGGCCTCGCGGGCGCGGCGGGCGGCGTCTTGGTGCGCCTCCAGGGCCTGCGGGGGCGAGGCAGGGCGGGGTATAGCAGAGGAGGGCAGGGTCAGAATGCATTGCGTGGAGCAGGCGTCAGTCCTTGCACAGAGGAGCGGGCAATAAACTCGCCATGGCACAAACGCGCCAGCGCGCATGCTATTGCTCCCGCTCTGTCTGCACGCTGCGCAAGCGCACGCACCTGCGTCACGGCGTGGCGCGCGGCGTCGGCGGCCAGGGCCTCGGTGGCGGCGCGGGAGGCGTTACGGCCCAGGTCCACCAGGTGCGCCGCGGCGTCCGCGGGCAGCAGGGGGGCAGCACCCGCGGCGGCGGCGCCCAGCACGGGCATGGCGTCCAGCAGCGTGCGCGCCTGGGAGCCGGGGGCCAGGTCGGCGCAGAAGGGCGCGGCGCGGTCCGCCGCCGCGGGCAGGTCCGCGGGCCCTGCCACCAGGTCGTCATGAGAGGTGGCGTCGAAGCGGTCGTCGGCCAGGTGCTGCGGGCCGGGATGGGGGATGGGGGAGGGGCAGGGCGGTTGGGAAGGGAGCATCTGGGAAGCGAGGGGCGTTGGTGCGGAGGCGAGTTACGGGCACACCAGTCGGCGACAGCCAACCCACATTGGAAGCATTCGCATTCGCCCGACCCACATCAGCGCCCCCGCCCACGCTAGCCCCAAGGCCCGACCCACATCAACAGAACTCCCCAACGCCCGCCCCGACCCACATCGTCAAACAGCGCGCCCGCGCCCAGGCCGAAGTCCACGTTCCAGCCGTCGTCCAGGGCGCAGTCCCCCGTGGGGCCCACGCCGCCGTACAGATCGGCCTCGGCGTCCGCCTCCAGGTCAGCGCCGCCGGCCATGGCGGCGCACGACATGAGCTCCGAGCCGCTGCCCGGCAGCGGGTTGTTGTTGTGAACGGGCGAGACGGGCAGCGACACGACGGGCGCGGCGGGGCTGTCCGAAACCACGCAGGACGAGCCGCCGCAGACGGGGATCATGCCGCTGAGACAGGGGGCCTGTGGGCCCGGACAGCTGGCGCCGAGGCCCGGCAGCAGCGCCGCAGCTGCTGACGCCAGGCAGCAGGCGTCAGCACCCGAGGCCGCCGGCAGCAGCTGCACGGGCATGGGGTTGGCCAGGGGCAGGGCCATGGCGGCTGCCACGGTGAGGACTGCCTGCTGGGCCAGAACCCCGTCCGAGGGGCCCGACGCGCACGCCGAGGAGGCCTGCGGCGGCGGCACGAGCGCCCCAAAGGACCCGGCGTAGCCGGCGGGCGCGGACCCGGCGGCGCCCGAGGCGGCGGCGCCGCCACAGCAGTCCGCCTCCGCCTCGGCCCCGCCGATCAACACCTCGACCGTCACGCCCTCCTGCATGCTGCCCGCCGACTCGTTCGAGGAGCAGTCGGGCGCGCCCGTGTCCGCCTCCGCCTCAGCGTCCCGCCGGGAGAAGTGGTAGCTGGAGCCGCCCATGCGCAGATCCGAGGAGCTCTGCGGGAACACCCCGGTGCGGGCGTACTGCGCCGTCTTGTTGGCCGCGAGGAGGGCCGCCTGTGCAGCAGGACCGCGAGAGGAGGGTGGAGTGAGGGGGTGTAAGGGGTAGCAGGCTGGATGCTGGGCAGGAGCGGCAGGGGGGGATGGATGCACACAGGGGGAGGGGGGCAAGGGAGTTGGAGAACGAGGACGCAGGGGCGCTGGCTACACACCTGGCGCTGGGGGCGCTGGGAAGACTCCTCCGTGGCGTGGGCCGAAGCAGAAACGCGCGCCGACGCGCGGGCGGTGGCGGGCTCGCCCCGGGTGCCCTGTGGTACGAAGAAACCGTGAGAACAAGTGGCAAACGGTAAAAACCCTTCGCTAAACCCTAGGCCGTGGCCGTTGGCCTACCTTGGAGGCCCGGGACTGGCGCCCTCCAGAGCCAGACGAGGGGCGCGGCAGCCCCATCGCCACAGCCCGCTTGTTAGCCCGCTGCTGTGCGCGGACGTAGCGGACGCCGCACGCGTTGCAGAGCGTTTTGGGGCCGGCCGGGCCTTCCCGCCACTTCAGGGATGGATGGAAGGCGGAGGGGGTAGGGCAGTCAGTTGCCCGCTAGGCGCATGCCACCGCATGCCCCTGGCATGTCTAGCGCATCCGCAATGCTCATGGTGCGCCTGAGATGCCGCGGCGGGCAGAGTGGCCGGTGCGGGCCTGGCCATCAACAAAGGGCCCCCCGACTCCCACCTGCGGCGTCTGCGTAGCGCCACACTCCACGCAAGTACGGCCTGATACGAGCTTCCCGGTGCGCCGAACGGGGGCGGCCGGCTCCTCCAGACGAGAACGCTTCATGACCTCGTCGGAGTCCGCAACGCCCTCTGCAGCGCCGCCGAACCCGCGCTTACAGTACCGCCTGCCCTGGCTGGCCTCTGGGTGCTCAGCTGCGGCACAAAAGCGACACCCAGGCCGGGACACGTCGGGATGGCGGGACCGCAAACAAGGGCGCAGCACCGCAGCCAATGGTATAGCGCATTGAGCTCTACCAGCAGAGACAGAAGCGCTCACCAAACTCGGGGTACAGGCAAATCGACCCACTGGCCGCGTTGAATACGCTGCGGCAGAAGAACCACTCCGGGCCAAGGGCTGTCTCCGTCATGTTCATTGCCTGCAGGCACGGGGCGCACGCGCAGGGGGGGTGTCGGGGCCTGGTCGGGGGCCGCTGGCGCCCGTGCATTTCGAGCGTAGCATCGCGCGTCCGGGCCTCACCTCCTCCAACCCGCTGGCCCTGAGTACCACGCAGCGTCCGCTCACGCAGCCGATGGGGTTCAGGTCGGTCTCCTCCAGCTCAACGAGCTCGCGAGGGAAGTCCCCCCCCGGCGTTTCGAGGTGAGCACGCCGCTCGAACCACTGGACCTGCATCGACAGGTTGCAGCGTAGCAGCGATGTCGCACTATCGTTTGGAGGCGGGGGGGCACCAAGGAGCGTGCCTCCGCGGCCTTCCGGTGCAAACTTGGCGCCATGCCAACACCCGTTGCGGCCCTGTCGGCAGCCCGCCGCAGCCCTCGACAGCACCAAACGCTGCTGGTTGCGTACCTCAACACAATGGGGGTCCGGGGCGGCAGTCGCGTGGTGAAAGCACGCGAGGAGCTTGCCAATGTAGGGGCTTGCCCCCTCCTGCTCGGGGTACAGCGTCACGAAGTCGCCGACCCTGTAGTCCACGCCATTGAGGCAGAAGCCGGTGTAGTGCTGCCGACCGTCCTCAGCGGCAGTGCATTGCGTAGCACCGGCGCTGGGCTCTAGCCAGTAAAAGCTGACCGAGCTACTGGCCATGGCGGTGTGTATCGTATGGGTGTGGTGTGGGAAGGAAGAGGAGCTGGAGCAGAAAGGGAGCGAGTGCAGCGCGCGCAGGGGCCAAGACGTCCCCCGATTGGCGGGGAGCCCGCATGCCTCGCGCGAGGCCGCACACGCGCGCTTGGCGACTCCGACCGCCGTGAGAACCACACTGTAATGCATGCTTTACACCATCGCATTTGCAGACGCGGGCAGAAGTCCGTTCCTAGTGAGCCGAGGAAAGCACATCCCGAGACCTCTGTCAAGCTAACACCTCCTACCGGGCACCAGCCTACACAAAGCACAGAGTCAAGGGCGATCATACAAAAACGCCCGAATGCAAGCCAGGGAGAGGGCCGGACGCTTTGTCACTCAGCGTTTCGTGTCCAGCAGCTCCCCGCCAGCTCCCGGGCCGCCCCCTCGTGGGCCGAAATGCCCACACGCGTTAAGTATCCCATGATATACAACCCCCAGTACCCGACACTCTCGACATGCAGGCGCACAAACCCAGTCCGGTATGCGTCAACCATGACACCTTCCTCCGCCGCGAGCTCCTTCAGGGCCGGCAGCTCAAGCCTCAGGGGCGCAGCAGCCCGCTGCTTGCGCTCAAGACAGTCCTTGGTTTCTTAGCTGTCGCCTGTCACGATGCGCTAGTCTGCAGCTCGCTTTGGGACACCTGCATGCAAGGGAGGGCAAGGGCAAGTCCTGAGGAAGGGCACCAGGGGCAGCAGGGGCCCACGAGGGATCGCCATCAGCGCGACACCCCCTCACCTTTGGATTTGTGACCCGCCTTGAGACCCGGTTTCCCTGCTGCGCCCGAGGAGGGGTCGACTCCTGCACATTACGCAACGGAATACAGCTGAGAACCCTCAAGTCTTGCGGGCAGCCAAGGCGCAGCAGGCCTGGGCCTGGCCAACCCCTCACCTGCGGGCGGCCCTGCCCGTTTTTTTGTCCGCCGCTCGAGCGCTTTTGCCCCGCCGCCTTCTGCTACGGTCGAGGGGTCAAGCAGGGCGAGGGAAGTCGTTAAGGCCACGGTCCACGAACAAGAACCCCCGCGTGTTGCGTCTTATCTTGAGAGCCAGTGTGGCGCCCGCATCCTGTTACTGGGCTGACCAGGGCGCTCGCCCGCCCCGGATGCAGCCAACGGACACAGCCGCAGGTTCTAGCGACGCATGAGTCGGATCGATAGGCTGGGACAAGGACTCACCATGGAGCGCACGTAGCGCACTCCGCAGGCGTTGCAGAGCGTTTTGGGGCCGGCGGGGCCTTCCCGCCACTGCAGGGACCGATGGGCATCGCATAGCGGTGAGCCGACACGCGACACGAGCTAGCTGCGGACCCCAACCGCGCATCCCAGACGCTCTCACAACATGGGGAGACAGCAATAGTAGCGACAGCAAGCTCTCAGCTGCCCCCGGCCCTCGAGAGTACTGTAAGGACCAACGTGGGGGTTGCCAAGGCCGCGTGCGCACCTGCGGCGTTGACGTCGCCCCGCACTCCACGCACGTCCGGCCGGTGGCCTTTTGCCGCTTGCTCGCGGGCTGCTGCGCCGCCGGGGGGGGTTGAGCGTGCCTCCCCCCTCGGTGGCTGGGCGGCGGCTCATCCGACTCCTCGTCTTCCTCCCCCCCTCCATTGCTGTAATAGTCGCCACCCCCCAGCGCGCCCCGCCCAAGCGGCTCGGCCTGCGACACCGGATGCAGCATGGTCAGACACGGGCCATCCGAGGGAGGGCGACGCCCAGCGCGGCCCACAAGCAACGGCAGCACAGCCCACAGCACAGCCAGGGCCACCAGGGCCATCCCGCCCATCCCGCCAGGAGGCAGGCAGGCCAAACCTAGTGCCGCCGGAAAGGCCGCCGGGGAAACGCCTTACCGCTCCTCGCAGGCCCGCGCTGAGGTCCGCGCCCGCCGGCCCCAAGAGCGCGTCAAGTGCCTCAGCTCCTTCCCGCATGGCTGCGGATGGCAGGCGCATGGCAGCGCGTGGCGTTAGTTGCGGGCGGTGGAAAGCAGTGCGAAGGCATGGCAGAATCGCTTGCTGCATTTGGCGCCCCCGGCGTCACCCATCTCGGCCGAACACACGGCACTACCCCTGCTGCCATCAGCGCCCCCGCGCCCTCGGTCTCACCCATCTCGGCCGGCGAGTACCCCACGAAGGAGTTGCTGCTCTGGTGGAAGTAACCCCGGCAGAAGAACCAGCCGTCCTCGGTGCCGCACTTCCCGAACGCCTGCGGATACCAACACAGGCAGGGGTAGGGGCATGAGCCACCGCTATCGAGCCCCGCGTCCCCGACCATCCCCGCCGCCTTTCCAGGCTTGCACCCAGGCCCCGCTCCAACGCACCTCCTCGTAGTTGTTGGCCTTGACTATGCGGCATTTGCCCGAGATGCACCCTGCACGCGCGTTCGGGAGCTTGGGCATATCAGCCGCACGTCGCATGACGGCCAAAAGCTTCTGATGCCACAAGCCCAGCTGGAGGGCTCTCCATGGGGCAGCGAGGGCCCTAGCGGCGCGGCAAACGCCTGCTCCGCTCACCGATCGGGTTGACGTCCGTGTCCTCGAGCTCGAACACCTCGCGCTCGCTCTCCTCAATCCCCTTTGTGGACGGCTCTAGGTTCACGCGGCGCTCGAACCACTTGACCTGGAGCCGCGACGGTCAGGCGCGTCAGGTGCCATGTCAGTGACATGGCGCTGCGCGTATCTTGGCACCTCCAAGCATCGCGATTTGCCCGCCGTGCGTTGCGACGTCAATCGCAGGGAGCTAACACGCTCTCTACAGCGCCAGTGCTTGTATGAGCGCACCTCAATGCAGTGCGGGTCGGCCCCCGGCTGCACGTCCTTGTCCACGAACGCAGACAGAATGCGTGCTATGTAGGGCGGGTACTGCTCGTCCTCCGGGTACAAGTATACGCACTCGCCCACATGGTAAGTGACGTCGTTGAGCGTGAAGCTCTGATAGTGCACCCTAGTCTCCTTCACCTGCCAAGACAAGGCGACAGAGGCTGTTCGGGGCGCAAGCCGGGCAGCGGGAGCCAAGTGCCAAACCCAGCTGGCTCTTGGGCGACGATCTGAACCCGAGTCGACTCGCACAGACAGTCGCAGCGGCCAATCCAAGCTACGCCTAAGCGTTCACGAGCTTAGGAGGTTGCAAGCGCTGGCTTCGCGTCGAGCACAGAGGCCTGGAGACAGCAACGGACGCAAACCCTCGCGCGACGAGCAGCGGGCCACCCTACTTACTTGGCCCTGGCCGACCCACACGAACAGCTGCAAGGAAGAGCTAGCCATCCCCACGGTTGTAGAATTGTCGTCTTCAAAGCGCGTCGGAGTTCTCGACGGCCTTCATAGTGGTGGAGTGAATCGCTTCTAGATCGTTGGCGAGGCGAGCGTATGCGCGCCGTGGTAAGCACGCTAAGGGCCAGTAGAGTAAGAGTACACAGCTCGGCAAGGGGCCTGGTGGCTAGTGAGGGTGCTGAAGGAGAACGCGACGCCAGGAAGGAATCAATGCGTGCGCAACGTAGGCGTGAGGGCGCTAAAGAAGGAGGGTGAGTTAGGTGCAAGTGGGCTTAAGCTTCGTTAACAGTGTGGAGCAATGCTGAGGGGCACCACGCACACGCAGGTGCCTGGCACAATGCCGCGTCCGTACGTTCCGTGCGTGGCAGCCCGCACTTCTTGGTCCGTGCGCTCCCCCAGCCCAGCCCCCACCGCAGGCAAGAACCCTGCAGCTACAAGGCCTTCGGAGTTGTCCCCTCGATGACCGGGTGGGTGGTCAACAGGGGCACGGCCTCACTCGTGCCCTCCGCCTCGTTCCTCCTCACTCGTGCACTCCGCCTGCGCCCACCCCTCGCTACGGCGCTCAGCCCGCTCTGGTCACGCGGCAGCTGCAAGGACCCAAGGAGCGGCACCGCGGCCCGCTGCTCGCAGCTCTGCTTTCTTCCCTAGTAGGCCCGAGTGCGGAAGGCTCAGACCAGCACGGGCCCGGCCCGCGCCTTTAGCGGCGAGCACCCGAGGGCACCAGCACCACACACAGGAACAGTTGGCCCGCAGTCCAAGCTTCATCCTACCGCCGGTACCGTACCCAGCTACAAAGCGCAGCTCTGCGTTTCCAGTTCAATGTGGGGTTCAGCAGGCCCTCGAGGCCCGTCTGCTGCGCCGAGCTAGCAAGCAGGTCATAACAGAATGCGCCCGCCCCTCACTCCTTCACCAGCCTCTTCCTCCCACACCCCGTCTGCGACCACGTGCTCCCGTTGCCTGAGCTGATGGCCATGTCGCCGATAACCGCCCATGACTAAGCCTCACCACGCCCCTACCACCCATCCATCCTCGTATGCCTTCGGGCCAGCAAGGCCAAGTCTTCAGAGTCGCCAAGGCACGTGGCCGAGGCATTGCGGTCAGGCGTCCCCTCACCGCCCTCGCCTTTGACCGCTCACCTAGTGAGGCCAGCAGGCCCAGCACACACACGATTCAAACAGAGGCGAGCGGTCTCTCGTTCACTCTCCTTCTCCGCGCGCTCTCCGGGTTCTGACGGTTCGCCACCCCCCTCACTGCCACCCCAACAAGGGCTCCCAGCTGAATCCGTTAGCTGGGCCTCCGCCTGCTGCCCCCCGCCTGCCTCCGAGCCACCCCCTCCTGGCAGCCACGCGCGCTGCCATCCACCCCATGACACGGCCAGCCCCAGCCCAGCCCGAGACCCCGTGCACAGGCTCCCTCCACCCGCACGCTGCCCCTCGATCGGTACCGGTTTTTAAGGCGCTAGAAGCGCCGGGCAGCTCCGGCGCCCACTCTAGGCCCTACCCGCCGAGCCGTGAGGTTGGCCCCCGTCCTTTGCCTACGCTTATTCCTCCTCGTGGTACAGGAGGGGGGGCTCCTCCTGGCCCGATCCGCCTGCTGCTCCTCCTCTGCCTCCGCCGTGGGCTTCGTGAGCCGCGGGCATGAGAGCACCCTGACGGCCCGCACGCCCCTCTTCCTTCTGTACCGGTACGGTCCCGCCAGCCTGGGTCCCGCCAGCTCTGGCCTAGCCAGCATGGGTCCGGCCGGCCAGAGTCCCGCCGGCAGCCAGGGTCCTCCCCCGCGCCTGCTCTCTCCTCCACTGCTTCTTGGCTGCAGGCTCCCCAGTCCAAGCGGGAGCACCTTGGTGGCTCGCGGGCCCCCTTCCTCGCTCCTCCCTCCTCGCTCCTCGCTCTGACTCCCTCCTCGCTCCTCACTCCTTCTTGGCTGGGGGCTTCTTCTTGGGCGTGAGCACCTTGATGGCGCCCTTGACGATCTTGGTGTACCACCACACGTTGAGCAGCGCCAGCACGGCGGGGAACACCATGACTAAGGGGGAGGGGGGGGGGCAGAGGGGCGGGCAGAATAAGGGGGGTCAGACGTGGCGGCAAGGTGGTGAACACCATGACTGGTGGGGAGGCCGTCAAGGCCGTGTGCAACACAGACACCGTCAGGAGGAGGGGAGAGGGGCGGTGGCCATGTGTGGGTGGGTGAGTGGGAGGGCCTGAGGATATCGCCGGGCGTGATTGTCTGATTGCCCTTGGTCTCGTTCTATGGCTCGGAGGTTGACTTCGGGAGCTCGTCTCGGTCTCGGGGGAATAAGTATCCCCAGCTACACCGGCTTCTGCCTCAATGGCGTGGACTACAGGGTCGGCGACTTCGTGCCGCTGTACCCCGAGCAGGAGGGGGCAAGCCCCTACATTGGCAAGCTCCTCGCGTGCTTTCACCACGCGACTGCCGCCCCGGACCCCCATCGGTCGGCAGCACGACTCGGGTTTGGTCTCAATGGCGTGGAACCCCCTTTGTGTTGGATGAGGGGGGGGGGGCGTTTTCCCGCGAGCTCGTCGAGCTGGGCCAGACCGACCTGAGCCCCATCGGCTGCGTGAGCGGACGCTGCGTGGTACTCAGGGCCAGTGGGTTGGGGGAGGTGAGGTCCGGACGCGATGCTACGCTCGAAATGCACGGGCGCCAGCGGCCCCCGACCAGGCCCCGACACCCCCCTGCGCGTGTGCCCCGTGCCTGCAGGCAATGAACATGACAGAGACAGCCCTCGGCCCGGAGTGGTTCTTCGTTCGCAGCGTATTCAACGCGGCCAGTGGGTCGATTTGCCTGTACCCCGAGTTTGGTGAGCGCTTCTGTCTCTGCTGGTAGAGCTCAATGCGCTATACCATTGGCTGCGGTGCTGCGCCCTTGTTTGCGGTCCCGCCATCCCGACGTGTCCCGGCCTGGGTGTCGCTTTTGTGCCGCAGCTGAGCACTCAAAGGCCATCCAGGGCAGATGCCTCCCCCCAAGCCCACTCCTGATTGAGGAAGATGGAGAGCGGGCTCATGAGGCCCCCTATCTCCCCCAGGTTCCCACGCACCCAGGAAGATGGAGAGCGGGCTCATGAGCCCCCCTATTCCCCCCAGGTTCCCACGCACCCAGGAAGATGGAGAGCGGGCTCATGAGGCCCCCTATCTCCCCACCTTCCCCCCCAGCCCCCACGCACCCAGGAAGGTGGAGAGCGGGCTCATGAGCCCCCCGAACCCCTATCCCCCCAGGTTCCCACGCACCCAGGAAGATGGAGAGCGGGCTCATGAGGCCCCCTATCTCCCCCAGGTTCCCACGCACCCAGGAAGATGGAGAGCGGGCTCATGAGGCCCCCTATCTCCCCCAGGTTCCCACGCACCCAGGAAGATGGAGAGCGGGCTCGTGTGGATCCCTATCCCCCCACCTTCCCCCCCAGCCCCCACGCACCCAGGAAGGTGGAGAGCGGGCTCATGAGCCCCCCGAACCCCTATCCCCCCAGGCCCCCACGCACCCAGGAAGATGGAGAGCGGGCTCATGAGCTTGATGGTGTCGCGGTTGCGCCACACGGTGACGAAGAAGGGCGGGAAGGTGGCGATGCGGGCCACGGACCATGAGGCCACGATGGTGAGGCCGTTGATGACGTAGAGGGGGTGGGTCTTGAGGCCCTGAGAGGGGGGGGGGGGGGGGGGAGGGGAGGGGGGAAGGGTTGGGCGGAGTGGGTGGAGGAGGTGGCTGGGTGGGGGGAGCTGAGGATATAACGCGGTCCTGGTGGGGCGAAGGCGGTGGGGATGGCGAGCGATGAGGGCGGGACAAGATGAGGACAGGGCAGGGAGGCGGGCCGTGGGGAATTGCCGGCCTAGCGAGGCTCAGAGGTGCAGCCCGGCCGGCGCCGCACCCGCATCGGCTGCGGCCACAGTCTGCTTGCCGTTCAGGAGCTAGGCGGCCCGGGCCATGTGATATGGCATACCACATGGGTGCCAGCCTAGCCTGGGTCTTGTTCTTGCCCCTTGCACACCACATGCTTGCCCTCCTTTCCCCGCCCCCCCCCCTCACTTCACCCCCCCCCCCCCTGTCTTTCCTTCCCAGCACCACCCTCTCGACCCACCGCCTTGTCCAGCAGGAAGCGGAAGGCGTTGAAGGGCACACTGCTCCCCTCTCCTCCCTTCCCGCCCCTTCCCCTTACCAAGCCCCCACGTGCTCCCCCCTTTGTCCCCCTCCCCCCCCCTCCCCTCTCAGGACCCACCGCCTTGTCCAGCAGGAAGCGGAAGGCGATGAAGGGCGTGGTGCACTCCGTGGACAGCATCCAAAGCGTCAGGCAGTGCCCGTCGCCCGTCCACAGGGCGCACGTGACGGAGATGAGGGAGCCCACGTGGTGGAGCACCATGGCGCTGCCGCCCATCTGGGTCGGCGGGACGAGCGGAAGACGAAGGGGCGCGGAGGCTGAGTCAGCGCTGGCGTTAATAAGAGGGGCCGTATCGGAGCCTGGACGTCCCCATGGGACGGGGCCATGTGTGGGCATGCGCCTGCAAGCCCCCCGTTGAAACCTGGCGCCCCTTGGCTTTAGTGTTTAAGGCCACAGTGTCAAGCCTGGACCCCATCGCAGTCAGACCACATGCGCCAGCCGTTGCCCTTATCAGCGCTTCGCCACCTTGCGCTTCCCGGGCCAATGTCTCCCCACAACCACCCCTCCCCCTCCCCGCTCCTCCCAACCACCACTTCCTCCCTCCCTCCCCTCCCCCTCCCCCTTCAATCCACCTCACCACTCCCCCCCCCTCACCCAGTACTTGACCGTCACCACCATCTCCTGCGCGAAGAAGCCCAGCGACACCCCCAGCACCGCGTACGAGTCCACAGAGGTGCGCTTCCAGATGGGGTCGCGCCCGGGCTGGGGGGGGGGGGGGTAGCGGGAGGGGGGCGGTGTGAGGGGGGCGGTGTGGGCAAGAGCAGAGGGGAGAGACAGATGGGGTCGCGCCGGGCTGGGTGGTGGTGTGTGTGGGAGGGGTGAGGGGTGAGAGGGGGCCGGTGGGGCCGGTGGCAGAGGGAAGTGGGAAGAGGGCAAGGAAGGGTCAGGGAGGAGAGAGAGGTTCCACGGTCTTCTCCTTCGCCCTCGGGCCCTCAACCCCGCTGGCCCGACTGGTCTCGCCCCGTCCCATCAGTGGCGGGCCATCCCCCTGCTCGCACGTGGGCCCCCGACTCAGCAGTGCTGGCCCGGTACCGTATGGTCCCCCCGTGCACTGCCGGTCCGCACGCACGACCCAGATCCCGTTGTGCCGTACACACACGTGCACTCACGATCCAGAAGTACGTGTCAACCGCCACGAGCTTGATGGCGAAGTACACGATGTAGGCCGAGTAGAGGATGTTGCCCAGGCTGCGGGGTGCGGGGTGTGGTATGGCGAGTCATGTCTCGCCGCAGGGTCACAGTCTCGCCTTAAACAGCCCACTGTGCCCGTGACTGCTGATTGCGGACGGCAGCCCGGTTTCAGGCACCTCCTCCAGCAGTCCCCACCAGTACGCCCCCGCCACTCGACCATCTCCATCCCCGTCCACTCCCAGCTATGCTCCCATCGCCCTGCTTTCTGTGCCGCCCCCACCGCTCCCCTCCATCCATCGCGTGTCCCTTGCAACCCTGCCCCCGCTTGCTCCTCTGCCCCCAGCCACGGCCCCCACCTTCGGCCCCCACTAACCCCACCCACCCAAGGCCCCCCACCCACCCCACCCACCCCACCCACCGAGTGTCCCAGTCGCGCTGGTCGTGCACACTCATGTCCCGGTAACCCTGGAAGAGGGCAGGGGGGGGGAGGGGGGCAGCAGGGCTTGACGGGGCGCTGATGTGGGTCAGCGAGAACGACGCGGGGGCGTGCATGTGGCCTGGCACGTGGATCCTAAATCCTGGATCCTGGCCTGTGACGTGCAGGGACCTGGGACCTGGAGCCGGGAGGATAAAGTTGGCCGTGTGGAGCTGGGAAGCTAGGCATGTGGTTGGCTGGGATGTGGGTCGGGCGTCACGCGGGTCACGAGGAACGTACTGCACGGACGTACCGGGAAGTAGAGGGGCGTGTAGTAGCGCGAGAGCTTGTACACGAGGGTGCAGAAGATAAATGACACGATGGCTGGGAGGGCAGAGCACGTTTAGGGGAGGTGGGTTGGAGCGTGTGAGGAAAGGGGGCATAAGTGTAGGGCGGGGTTGTGATCAGGGAGGTAGTGGCGACGCGAGTTGCGGCCAAGCAACACCCGCCGCCTGAGGACACCCCCCTTCATTCCTCTCGTCACCCTGCCGGTCCCTATCTGCGGTGCACTAGCCACTCCGCTGAGGGCCCGCAAGACCTGGATAACCGTATGCGAAAGTGGAGGGGCCAGGGCCCCCGGGGCCGGGGCCCAACGGGGCCGGAGTCGAAGACCCTCGAAGAATGGCTCGGTGTCCCTTGACGTCTCTCACTCACCCCAGTACACGCCGACGCCCAGGGGCGTGAGCTGCTCATCCTTGGTGACCAGCGCTGCGACAGGAGGATGTGGTGCGGCGGGTCAGAAGCGCGCCTGATTGCCGCGCATTCGACGGTCAGATCATTCCAGTGTTAATAGACTACGTACTCTTATCGAGCAGGACACATGGTAGTGGCAGCTGCTGCAGCAGGTCCGGAGGCAGGTAAGGGGCGGGATGCCAGACGCTCTGCGCCATGGCTGGCGCGGGGAAGTTCGTCTAAGGGACCGGGCGTGTGTGGTGCTGTAGATATGGCGTGAAGGTATGACAATGTGCACTGCGCAGACCCTGCCTCAGGCGCGGCGCGCTGGTCGATGCTAGAGAAAGCCCCCATCCCGGACCCGCACTGCGTACGCCCAACGTTGGCTGAGCGGCGTACGTGCAATGTGGGTAATGCTTGACCAACACCAGCCTGGCCATAGCTTTAACAACACGAGCAAGCAATTCTAGGTCCACCCGTTCAGCGCAGCAGCCATGAATTGCTCCTGCTGAACATGCGAGCACGTACGTAAGAGCTCAGCCTGCGATGTCAAGTCCGAGCCCCTGCACCTGGGCCTCTGGCTGAGGCGGCTCATTGCACCGCACGTCGGAGGCCTCGCCTTGCAGCCGCTAGCTGCGTGCGGCGTCCACCCGTGTGGCTAACAGCCGTGCCAACGGTCAGCGCTAATCGCTCGCGGCGGTCTCAGTGGTGTGGATAAGGTCGACCGCGGCCGCGCGTGGTCGGCCCTGCCACCCCCCCACTTGACCTCAGCCCCAGCCGACCAAACCCAGCCAACTAAGTTCTAGACAAGCAGTACTTCTGTGACGACATGATTTCCTCACAGCTGGGCCGCGGCTCCGCTCCTGGCCGCGGCTCCAACAACCTCACTGCCACTGCCACCGCCACCTCCGCCGCGGCCGCCCACGCCGGCGGCTGGCCGGCCCTTATACACCTAACCCCCCACGCCGCCCGCATCACGCCCCCGCGGCCCTTCCCGCCCTCCCCACGTTGGCTCCGCGCCAGCCGGGGTGGGTCCGCTGGCAGCCCGAACCCCGCCGCTGGCGCCCTCCCGCCGGGCGCCCTCGCCCACCCCGCCGCGGCCCGGCCCCACCGTAGCGCCCTGGCGGCTGGGCTAGCGGCGGCCATGGGCCGTCGCAGAGCCAACGGCGGCTCCGGCAGGGGCCTCGGCGGCGGTGGCAGCACTTCGGGCCAGGGTCAGAGCGGGATTGGGGACCCGGGCGTGTTGCCGCGCTGTAGCGGGCGAGTGGCGGCGCTGGCGGCCCCGGCGGAGGCCCCCGCCTCCTCCTCGGCATTCTCGCCCCGCGGCGCGCCGGCCGGCCTGGGCGGGGCCCGGGGCCCAGGCCTGGGCTCGGTCCCTTCGGACGCCTTCGCTCCCGCTCCCTCCGCATTCGCCCAGGCGCCTCGGCTGGGCCCCTCGGGTCCTGGCGGCCGGGGCCTCGCCACGCTCGACCTGGGCGGCTCCCGCCTCACCCTCGGCCGGAGCACGCCCCTCGCGGGGGCGGCGGCGGGGGCGGGGGCGGCTGCGGGCGGTGTGCAGGTGACGACGGAGGCCGCCCGTGCCTCGGCAGAGAGCAGGGAGGCGGTGGGATCGGCCGGGTGGCACTGGGGGGGGTTGCGATCGGCTGGGGCCAGCGGGCGGCGGCCGTGGAGCTCTGACGGCGGCGGCGCGGCAGCGGCGGCGGGGGTAGGGGCACGGGCAAGGGGGCACGAGGAGGAGGACGGGGACGGGGAGGAGCAGGCGGAGGGGTGTGGGGGGGCGGTGGTGGTTCGGTCGCCTGCGGACCTGACTCGGGCCATCAAGGCCTGCGCCTCCCCCGCCGCCCTGCGCCGCCTCTACCTCCGGCACCGCCACACCGGCGCCGCTGGTACGGCACAGCAACACGCCGTACAGCAGCATGCCGTACAGCATCACGCCGTACAGCAGCACGTGGTGGCCTTCAATGACCTCCACCTAGTGGCGGCGCTGTCCCACCTGGCGCAGCTCGCCGCCCGCGACCCCCAAACCGCCGCCGCTGCCCCCCGGCCCCGGCCTGCCACCGCTGCCGCTGCCGCAGCCGCCGCAGCCGCCGCTCGCGGCGGCGCTCGGGCTGGATCCAGGAACCTGGACCCGAACGGAATCCAGGCGGTATCCGAGGCTGCGGCGCTGGGGCACGAGCTGGCGGCGGAGGTGGCGGCGCGGCTGGCGGCGGGCTCGGCGGTGCTGAGTCAGCCGCGCGCCGCCAGCAACGCGCTCTGGGCCGCCGCCAAGCTGGGCCTACGGTTGCGGCCCGCCTGGTGGCAGGCCGTGGCGGCGCCGCTGCTCCGGGGCCCGGTTGGGCCTGCCAAGGGCCCCCGAGGGCAGGAGCCAAAGGCGGCACCGCCCGCTGTTCCCTGGGGGCGCACCTCCGTCTTTGCCAAGTCATCGTCGACGGGGTCAGGAGCGGCGGCCGGGGCCGGGGCAGGGGCGGGGGCGGGGGCGGCTCCGCAGCTGCCCAGCGGGCGGGACCTGTCGAACGCGCTGTACGCCCTGGGCGTGGCGGCAGAGGCCGCGGCGGCGGTTGGCGGCGACAGTACGGCACTGCCGTACCGGCGCGTACGGCGGCTGCGGGATCTGGGCGGACGCCTGCTGGGCGTGTGCACGCACGAGCGACTGCGGGTGAGGGCCGGGAGCTTTGGGGTGGCGGATTTGGGGCGGGGGGGCATCACGGGCGTGGTCACGGGCGGCATATCCCCACACGCACTCAACTCCCAAGCGAACCTTCCCCCCCCAAACGCAGGGCTGCAACGGCCAGGAGCTAGCGGCGCTGCTGTACGGCGTCGCGCTGCTGCAGCTGAGCCCGCCGGCGGGGTGGCTGGCGGGGGCGTTCGGGCCGGCGTGGGAGGCCGCGGCAGGGTCTGCGGGGCCGCAGGTGGGGCGGGGCACTGGGGCGGATGGCCGGGCGGAGGCGGGGCACATGGCATGGAGAAAAGCAACAGGCGCAACCGCGCCCCCTCGTGGGAACGTGGCCGGCCTGCGAGCCCAGCTGGTGCATCCACGTGAGCCCCCGGTGCCGTGGGCTCGAGGTCGAGGCTCAGATCGTGTTTCGTCACCGTGGTGGACCAATCCTTCCCTCGCTCGAAGGAATACCCCTTAAACACCTCGCGTGCACCATTGGTGCTGTCCATTCTCCCCCAGGCTGTTGCGAACACGCTCTGGGCTCTGCAGGAGCTGGCATCGGCGGGGGCCGCAGGGGCGTCGGGGGGCGAGGGCGAGGGCGAGGACGGTGTCGAGCCCGCGCCTGGGCCCGCCGTGGGCGCGGCGGTCCGTGTGCCCCCCCGCCTGGCTGCGGCCCTGCTCGCTCGGAGCCGTGAGCTCCTAGCTGCCACTCAGCTGGAGGGCGCAGCGGCGGATGCTGGCGGAGGGGTGCAATCGGCGGCAGAGGCACGGACTGAGGACTCGGGATTTGCGGCTCGGTCAAGCCCCTTCGCCAACGGCCATGCCGGGCCCAGGCGGGCCCAGCTCAGGCCCAGCGAGGCCCAGGCTCAGGCCCAGGCCCAGCCCAAGGGCCTGGCCCCTGACCTCCTGGCCACTGTGGTCTGGTCCGTGGGGCGACTGAGCGACATGGGGGCGTTCCGGCCCGGGCCCGACGATCCCGGCCTCTCCGCATCCGGATCTGGATCTGGATCTGGATCCGGGCCTGGAGCGGGCTGGCTGCGGGAGGCGACGGCGGCCGTGCGGCGAACGCTGCGCCGGCGGCTTGGGGAGCGGGAGGCGGGGCAGGGCATAGGGCAGGGGCAGGCGGCGGGGCGGGCCGGGGCCCTGGGTCCGCGGGCGCTGGCTTCCCTGGCGAGCGGTCTGGCGCAGCTGCAGGTACGGCGGGGCCGGGGGGGTTCGGAAGAGGGCCATGACGGTTGGTTGCGGTGGTTGGGGGCGCTGGCGCTGCTTGGGCGGGGACAATGGTGGGACGTGTTAAAACAGCACCGCGTGGCACAAGAGTGCTTGGGAGGTTGTTACAGGCTTGACTGTTCCTCACCCTCTCTCCTGTGCCTTCGGTCCGCAGGTGCGGCCCTCTCGACCCATCCCCGGGGCCGCCGGGCAGCCGGGGGGGGACGTGTGGACGCTGCTATACGCCACTGCCCTGCGCCTCTGCGCACCAGCACCCGCCACCGCCTCTGGGTACGGCACCCAGTACGGCAGCACCCAGTACGGCGCCCCCACGCCGTGGTCCCCACACTGGGACGCTCGGGACATCTTCGCCGTGCTCTCGGCAGCCGTTACGACGACGAAGCTCGGCCCCGTTGCGCTTGCTTCGGCCGGCGCAGAAGGCGAAGAGGCGGCGGCGGCATCGCCCGCCGGCGGCGATGTGGGTCGGCCGCCGCCGGCGCTCGTGGCAGCGCTACTGCGCCAGCTGACGTGGACTGTACTGCCGCCAGGCACTCGGATCCCGATTCCGGTGGCGGCGGGCCTGGGCCCGGAGGACTTGGGGCCCCTGCTCAGCGGCAACGGCCGCGGCGGGGCCCAGGCAGGCCCAGACCCAGGCTCGGGCCCGTGGGGGCCCGCGCTGGACGACGCGTTCGTGGGCTCGGTGTGGGCCATCGCCCGGCTGAGGTACCAACCGTCGCCGGTGAGTGGGAACCCCGGGGCTATAGAGGGGGCAGGCGGGGCGAGGCCGGTGCTGACAGCGGTTTTTTTAAAAGCTCCCTCAATCAAACGCTCAGCCCTCGGCCGCCCCTTCCCTTCCTCCTATCCTAGGAGTCGCTTGCCCTGCTGGCCGCCGCCTGCCGCTCCCGCCTGGCCCGCATGCGCCCGCAGCGCCTCAGTCAGCTGCTGTGGGCGCTGGCGAGGCTCAGCCGCCACCCGCCCCTGCTGGCGCTGCCGGGGTCGGGGGGCCTCGCGGGCCGCATCCGAGAGGCTCTGGAGCGCCTGTGCGCGCCGCTGGGGGGCCCAGCGGCTGCAGCGGCGGCGGCTTCTTCCGCCTCGGGTTTCGGGTCGGGGTCGGGGTCGGGGCCAGCTTCGGCGGCGGTGGCTGCGTCGAAGGGTTTGGGGCTGGAGTCGGGGTCGGCTGTTGGCGGCGCGGTGTCGCGAGGTGGGGCGGAGGGGGCCGGGGATGACGGGGATGATGAAGCGGGTCCCGGTCTGGAGGAGGAGGGCGAGGGAGCAACGGCGGCGGCGCTGTCGCCCCGCGCGACGCTTCAGCTCCTGTACGCCGTAAGGCAACTGGGCGTGCCGCTGCCGCCGGCCGTCGTGGCGCGCGTGGCGGCGGCGCTGGCGGCGCCGGCGGCGCGGCGGCTGCGGCGGCGCATGCTGCGACTGGCGGCGGCGACAAAGGCAGAGGCAAGGGCCGGCGCACGCGATTTGGCAGAGTGCACACGTCAGCTGGGCGGCCTGTCTTCGGCCTTGGGGGCCATCGCCTCCGCCTCGGCCCTCGCGGCGGCGGCGGCGTCAGTGCGACCCTGGGCCGGCGGCGGCGCGCGGGGCCGCGGCAGGGGCGGAGCACAGCACGTGCTGCGCCCGCGGCTGCGCCTGCGGGCCGTGCCGAGCGTGCTGCACGCCCTCCCCGGCCTGGCCGCGCGCGGCGGCGTGCGGTCCGCTCTGTGGCAGGCGGGCTGGGCGGCGCTCCGCGCTTCGGCAGCCAGCGACACCGTCCGAGGGACCGCGGCGGAGGCGGGGACGGTGCCGGCGGGGGTCGGTATGCAAGGGGCGGTGGCCTCAGACCAGCAACTGGGAGAGGCCGGGGACGTGCCGTGGATCTGCGCCTACCTGGTAGGCCTGCGGAAGATGGGCTTGCAGCCGCCGCCGAGGCTGGCGGCGGCGCTGGTACGGCATCTGACGCGGCCCGGGGGCCCGCTGGGGCCCGGCGGGGCCCAGCAGCCCCTGACCTGCAGGTGGTCACAAAGGGGACGGAGGGAGGGGGCAAGAGATCCCGATCTGGATCGGGATATTCGCCGCACGATCCGTCGAACGGGCGCAAGCATCAGGGTGCTTCTTAGATAGTGTGGATAGTGTGGATAGTGTGGGTGTGAGGCGTAGACCGTTCCGGGCTGCCGTCACCACCATCGCCCAGCTCCTGCCCCTCGTTCCCTCCCGTGCTTGAACGTGGGCAGTGCATCACATACCTCAGCTCCTGCTTACCTCCCCACGTATTTCTCATCACGCAGGGAGCTGGTGGGTCTCTCCTGCGAGCTCTCCCACCTGCTCCAACACACGCCGGCGGCGGCAGCCGCGGCGGCAGACGCCACCGCCAGCGCCCGAGGCAGCCTCCGCTTCGCCCACGCCGGCCGGCGGCTCCGTCGCCGCTCGAATGCAGCCGCCGCCGCCGCCAGGCAGACTGCGGCGGCCGACGACGGGGCCCCGTGGGGCATGCGACCCCACGTGGCGGCGGCAGTCGTACGTGCCGTACCAACGGCACTGGCGGCTCGGCGCCGCAGTGGCGGCGCCGGCGGTGGCGGCGGGGTGTCGGCGCAGGAGGCGACGACGCTGCTGGCGGCGATCCGGCGGCTGCAGGGCCAGCCGACGGCGGCGACGGTGACGGCGCTGCTGACGGCGACCGCCGACGGCGGCGGCGGCCTGGCGGCGGCAGGGCTGGCCGACGCGGCGGCGCTGGCGGCGGCGGTGGCCGCGGCGGCGCCGACGGTGGATGCGGCGGCGGCGGCGCGCTGGCTGGCGGCGCTGGCGGAGGTGGCGGAGGCGCGGCTGGCGGAGGCGGCGTCGACGCCGGCGGCGCTCCTGGAGTCGGAGCTGCCGGCGGTTGGGGTGCTCTTGGCGGCATCAGACCGGGCGCCGTGGATGCGGCCTGTGGTGCAGGTGAGGGAGCGAAGGCTGGGCTTGTGTCTCTAAGAGGCTGGTTCTGTCTACCTGTCTGCGGCTTGCGACATGAGGGGGGGGGCTCTGCAACTTTTGACCCCCGGTTCCCTGCGACACCACCCCGATTTAAGGAAAACGGGCTGACTAGGCCTGTCATTCCTCCCCCAATAGCACCGCCTGCCCACACAATCGAGCAGAGCCCTGACACTTCCTGCGTCACGCATCCCGCCGCTGCCCCGCAGGAGCGAGTGCTGCCCGCCGCCTTCGCCGCCTGCGTACGGACGCTGGCCGGCGGCGCGCCGCTGCCGTACATCGTATGGATGCTGGACGAGCTGCTGCTCCTCGTCACGCGACCAACCCCCGCACCAACCACCCCAACAACCGCCGCAACCGCCGGCGGCAACGACCCCAGTGACGCACTCCTTCCACCCTTGGAGGTGGCTATCCCGGATGCGGTTTGGCTGGCGGTGTACCGCAGCAGCTTCCGCCAGATCGCGACGGCGATGCCGTACGCCGTCACGGCGGCCGCCGCCGCCGCGGCGACGGCGCCAGGCGGATCGAGCGCCGGTGCCGCCGGCCGGGCGAGCATCGCCAGCGGCAGCGACAGCGGCACAGACGAAGAGTCTGACCTGGCGCGAGCCGCCGGCGGCGGCGGCGGCAGGACGGCGGCGCTGCAGCCGCCGCGGCGGCCCGACAGCGCCGCGCCGGCCGCAACGGCTACGGCGGCCTCGGCCTCGGCGGCGGCGGCGGTTGGGGCCGTTCGCAACCCGCGTGGGACCGGCTGGGCCCCGGTGGGCCCGGTGCTGACCGGGCGGCAGTTGGTGTCGCTGGCATACGCGCTGGCGAGGCACCCGCCGCCGCGGCCGCCGCCGGACCGGTGGATGCGGCTGCTTCTGACGGTGGGTAGCCGCGCGGATAGAAGGTGTTTGGGGTGGGTGGTGGGGATCGTGCAGCAAAGGCAGTGTTTTCCTGGGAGTGGGGTCCAGCATCCTCACAGTCGTAGGAGTGCTCTTGGTAGCTTGGTAGTAACCGAGTGTGGGCTGGGAACCCGATTCCTGGCCCCGAAACCCCTCCTTCGAGTCCTTCCTCGTCTGCCTTCAAATGCAATGCCCCATCTCTCCCCCGCTCTCCACCCCCTACCCTCCCTCGTACCTCCTTCACCTCTTGCTCGAACCCCTCGTTCGCCTTCCCTCTCTTCCCCCCTCCCCCCAGGCCGTGGAGTCGGAGCTGGGGTCCCTGGGCGCCCGCGAGTGCGCCGACCTGTGCGTGGCGCTGGTGCGGCTGGGGAGCGTGCCGGGGGGGCCCTGGCTGGCGAGGTTCAGCAAGCAGGTGAGGGGGGTGGAGGGGCAAGGAAGGGGTTGTCAGGCCAGGGTGGGGGTGGAATGGCGGTTGTATCCCCTCAAATGTAAACACTCCCCTAAGGCACGGGAGGGTCCGGCCGTGCGGGCCCGGGGGTTGAGGTGCCCACCTTTCCTGTTGTAACCTTAACAGCTAACCTCTCCCTGTTGATTACCTGAAGACGGAGCACCTGCCTTCCCCTCTGCCCCTGTGTGGTGGCTGACCCATACTACCCCCTTCCCCTCTGCCCCTCTATGCCCCTGCCCCTGCCCCGCTTCAGGTGGAGCTGAGCCGTGCCCTCACGGAGAAGACCGAGCACGAACTGCTGAGCGCTGCGTGGCTGGGGCTGCGGAGGTGGAGAGAGGCGGCGGGGCGGGGGGGCGCGGGGGCGGGGGCGGGGCTGCCGGGGGGCATGGCGTAGACGGGGGCCCAGCTGTGTGGGGAACGTGCCGGGTAGGGGGTGAGGTTGAGAGAGAAAGCTGGGTTTCATTTGCAGTGGAGGGGGTGAAGGGTGCCGGCAGGAGGGGGGTTGGACTGAGAGGAAGGTCAACACTGAAGTATCGAAGGGTTGTGTGGTGGGCCAGGAGGGGGGGGCAGGGGCATGAGCGTGAGCCGTTGTTGAGTGCATGTGGGGCGTGGATACGTGGGGTCTGTCGGGGGCGGGAACGGGGGGGGGGGGAATGCGAATGAGTGTGGGCCTTGGGGAGCCGGGGAGGGGGGGGACAGCGTTGGGCGGCGGGGTGAGCAAGGGTTACGGCGGTGCGTCACCACCTCAGCCGGACAAGGCCTTGAAAGCGCCTCGACGACGAGCTCCTTGTCTCGAGCTACGGACATATGCAGCAGCCTTCGCTACACACAGCAACACAGACTCACACTCAGAAGCACATAGCCTCTAGCGGCCCAGACGCCGAACAGACGCCCCAAGCACGTTCGATGGGCAACGGCGTCGTGAGCAAAGCCGAGGCCGAGGCCGCCGCTCCAGGCGAGGCCGCGGCCCCCGAGCCGGCCGGCGACCAGCAGCTAGCGCTCTCCTCCGCGCCCTCGCCGGCGCTCCGCGCCGGCGAACCGCCGGCCGCGCCCCCATCAACCTCGACCAGCATCGCCCCTGGTGCGGGTGAGCCCGCCCGCGCCAGCAGCGGCGCAGGAGACCCGCGGGTCGCGGGGGTCGCGGGCCCCGCGGGCGCGGAAGGAGCGGGGGGAGGGGGGGGGGAGGCGGAGGGAGCGCCGGCGGCGCCGGTGTCGGGTCCGTTCCGGGCGCTGGCGGCGGAGGTGGAGGCGGCGCCGCTGACGCCGGCGGAGGGCGGCGGCAGCGGCCTGGCGGCGCAGCCGGGGCCGCGCGCCGCCGATATGCTGGAGCGGCCGCCGCCGCCGCCGGCAGTTGCCCAACAGCAGCAGGAGCAGCAGGGGGAGGGGGAGGGGGAGGAGGAGGAGGAGGAGGAGGGGGGCAAGGGGGAGGGGGAGGTGACTGGCGCCGGCCGCGGCTCGTTCGGGGCTCTGGCGGCGGAGGTTGAGCGGGCGGCGGAGGCGGCGCAAGCCGGTTCGTCTTCCGCCGGTGCCGCTGCCTCCGCCC